>CM040985.1:25038653-25057488 GCA_022985145.1 Pangasius djambal | reverse complement strand
CACGTCCATGTCCATCATGCCCACTCCTTAAAACCATGCAACGCCACAAAACACACATTCATCAACGCCAGTTTGTTCGATGTGTCACTTCCGGGTCTCCACTGAGTCTGGCTTATGCAGAACTGCACTTTATTCACTGATGAATAAACTCCAAACCCTTCTGAAAACATCTGGTGCACTTTGTGTTTAGTGCTTTAGCTCCACACTCATGTACCTTCAGCTCCCAGGGAAAGCCTGTAGTGCACCTTTAGCGACATAACCGGATCTTTGGGGCATGAACACCTTGGGGGCGGATAAAAACCTGTACACAGCTATAGCGCGTTAAAAAAAATTATTAAAGGAAATAAGGAACTAAGCGGGTGTGTGGTGCATCGTGTCCAGCCTGCAGTGTTGGGTCATGAGAGCAATGCAGCATCCTCAAGGCAGCAATGCGTTAATAAATGGCTTTATGGGATTCCCTGCTTTCACAGGCTGTTACTCTGTCGGTGTATATCCGGGACTGTCAGGACTGCGCCTTATTCATTACAACAAAACTTAGGTTTAGACTTCAATAACCTCTGCATTGCGCACGGTGTCCATCAGTGCAGTCAGTCTGATCTATTCAAAGTGTTCTCTGATATTGGATGGAGAAAAAAAAATCAGCTTGTGCATCACTTTTCTCTTCTATCTGCCCTCAGGCGTTACACTAATGAAGTCCAAAAGCATGAACAATAATAATAATAATAATAATAATAATAATAATAATCTTATGTAACGCTATCTTGCATTAGGAATGATGAAGTGTTATAGTGCCAGTCTGACTTTATTTAAAAAAGATGAATAATCTCGCTATTAAAATTAAATTAGGTTAAAATTCGATCAGACCCGAAATATATTAATATTTATTTGTGTCACATGAAAGACTAGTTTCCCTCCACATGTAGATTTTATTTTATTTTTTTAAAATAAAAATGCAGGTATTTTTCATCCAGTATAATGTAAATGATATTGTTTTATCCCTATTAATACTCCGACTTTGTATAAAGTGTATTAATAAGATTAGATCAGATTTAATCTGGCTTTAAAACTACTGTACTGGTGTGTCTTTCGAGTATAGCACAAAGTGACTGGGAAGTTAGTGTGTGTGTGTGTGTGTGTGTGTGTGTGTGTGTGTGTGTGTGCTTTGAGCTGAAGCGGCTCTAGTCTGAGGTGCGGTAATCCCGCCCCTTTCATTGTTTAAGCAGAAACGCATGGAAGCCTAAACCCTAATCCGCGGGATTGTACACTTACAGCACGTGCACTCACGACAAAACGCGTCACTGTTTAATTGTGTGTTATTCAGACGTGTGTAGAGGATTCTGCTCCATTCCCCTCCCTGGACTGCAGTGTGTGTGTGTGTGTGGGGCTGTAGGTGCTTTAGGAATGGACCTCGTCTACACCTACGTGTTTCATTTTTGTGACTGAAGGTGCTTGAAGTAATTGTGTGTGTCTGCAGTGTGTAGATCCATAGTGTAGTAGTATGATGTAGATCCATCATACTTGTACAATATGGTGATTTGGTGCACTGGGTGTGTGCAGGTTCTACTATGTTGTGAAGTTGTTTAGGTACTTTGTTGTGTGTGTCAGGGAGCATTCAGGTGGGATTGTGTGCATTAGTCCTGCTTTGGTTATCCATGTGCCTTTGTGTGTTTTGGGTCTATTGCGGCAGTGTGTGCTTTATTGTGTGCGATTGTGTGTCTGTAGTTGTGTGGTGAGGATGATAATCACTCAGGCGGTGTATGTCGTAAATCAGCGATAAAGCCACTCCGCCTTTAATTACACTGTCAACACAGAAAACCGTAATTGATTTCTGCTTCTCCATCCCTCCATCCGTCCCTCTAGTCATGCTTCTAACGGCCCCTATATTCATCCCTCTGCTCAACCTTTTAACAGTTCCCCTATGTATTCATCTGTCTTTCTAAACCGTGCTTCTGCGTATTTATCCCTTCACTCGTCCCCCAAGAGTGACTCTACTTATCCCTAAAAGAACTTTTCACAATTGCACAAGGTGTCTGTGATGTAAAAAAAATGAGGCCACGATAAATCATGTCAGATGTTTTTCCACCTTTAATGTGATATACTGCATCAACCAACAACATTTAGTTGAAAAAACAAAAAGAAACATTTTGGGTAAGATCCTACCAGCTTGGCACATCTTGATTTGGCGATTTTATTCCACTCTTCCACTTTTTTGTGCTAAAAGAGATTGGTATTTGGAGCCATTCATGATTCCTTCTATCTTGACTTGGCATTGGCTCTGGACTGTCACTGGTTAACTAGTCCTCTTATAAGACCGTGACAAAAAATAAGATTTCGCCCTCAAATGTAGTCCAATTATCCATAAATTCCATATTGATTGTGGAGCATCACTTGGACATCCAGCAGTTTAGCTACAATAACCCTTTTACACTATATAGCCAAAACTTTGTGGACACCTGACCATCACACCCAAATGTGCTTAATGAACATCTCATTCCAGATTTATTCTCCCTTCGCTGTTATAATGAGCTCCACTCTTCTGGGAAGCCTTTACTAGATGTTGGAGCGTGGCTGTGTTTGGATTTGTGTTCATTCAGCTACAGGAGCGTTAGTGAGGTCAGGCGCTGATGTTGGGATGTCGAGGAGGTCTGGGGTGCAGTCGGTGTTCCAGTTCATCCCAAAGGTGTTCAGTGGGGTTGAGGTCAGGGCTCTGTGCAGGACACTCGAGTTCTTCCACTCCAACCTTCACACACCACGTCTTCATGGAGCTCGCTCTGTGCACAGGGGCGTCGTCATGCTGGAGCAGGTTTGGGCCTCTGAGTTCCAGTGAAGGGAAACTGTAAAGCTACAGCATCCAGAAAGACATTCTATACAGTTGTGTGCCTCCAACTTTCTGGCAACAGTATAGAGAAGAACCACATATTCTATTCTACAGTGTGTGTAGCAGCTTTATTGTGTGTGTGTGTGTAAGTTTTGCCCCTTTGTAAGGAATATCTACATAATCCAATAGAAATACATGACACATGAATACATCAAGGTACCTCAAGATAAAACCAACATCTGTGTGACTTCCTGGTCTATAGTATAATATAGTGTTTGTGGTCGATATTGTATATTGCGTCCCTGGGCACAGAATAAAGCAAAAATGTTTAATCTAGAAGCATGCTAATTTAAGTAAACTTACTGGGTGATGTCTTATCTAATCTGAAATAAATCACTGAACACTTTAAGAAAAAAAAAAAGGACACTTTGCGGGGGGGGGGACACTGACCCTCATTAAAATGAGCTAATAGTCTCAGAGATCAGTTGGTCATTAATTACACACTGGGCCAATATAATTCATTTGTCACACCACCCCTTCATTCTTCACGAGATAAGAGGATGATATTGAACAGGCAGCGAGACACAAAAACAAGGCGCGTCCAACATAAATACAGACGTTAAACATTACAGCTACACAGGAATGGCTTAGAGTGATCATGTGTCTGTATGACATGAGCAAATCTGGAGTTATAAGCCTAAATCGATTCAGGTTGTAATCACTGTTAAAAATGCCCGATGCTTCCGCACCGTCTCGTCGTCAGAACAGAAAAGACGGCGCACACATTCTGTGCGGATGACAGTGGACAAAGTGTATAAATGATCTAAGAGGTCGGCGTTAATACAAAGAAATGAAATCAGCGATAATAACAGTAATCGGTTGCGTGAAGAAACAATGAGGAGAAACGCCACAAGGGACTTTTAGTTCAAGTGATAACACAGAGACTGGTATGCATGATCAAAGTGAGAACTCGGTGTAAACACGAACATATCACGTGATACATGGGAAGGTAAACGTGCTAAACGTGATAAACGTGGCGTGTCTTTCAGTGCAATTTCACTTTTACTGGTAATCAGACTCTGGCTACGTCTGGCTGAGATACACGCAAATATGACGACAATTTCAGTAATTAAGAACAAACGCCTTTTTTACGCAGGCGGGCATTATACTGAACCTACGCAGACAGCTGACAAATTAAAGGAAAAAAAAAAACTTGCTAAAATGTCTTAGGTTGGCAAAGTGAAGCCAAACCATGCTAGCACACCCTGTATGTGAACGAAATACATATCCTGTGATGGACACAAGCTCTACAGCAACACACTGCCACTCCTTTAACAAGGCGAACTGATCCTAAACGGGGAAAATATATAAATTAGTTTAAAAGAAACGTATTTCATTTGACAGAGACTTTCCTTAGACTTTCATGGGGAAAAACAATTTATTAAGCACATCAGAAGCTGCAGGTCTTGTTTATCACTGTAGCATTTCCTGTGTATGATGTGGCTTGAAGATGGGTTTTAGCACCAGCAGCGCTGATCAGTGAAGTATAAATCTAACATCAGCACTTTCTAGTGCAGCAGCTGAATTTGAAACAGATGCAGAAAAATGGCCTAAAGACAACTGGACATTCGTATATTATACTATAATGTTTCAGGAGAAGTGGCCTGAATGGCTTTGTGCTCTAAAGGAGCTCGAAAACTCCATCATTCAGTCATGACGGAAAAAAAAAAGGGTCGTTAGAGGAATGGAAAGAGAAGCACATTTAACTCTACAGTGACACACGACTAGTCCGAAATCCTTGCCGGAGTTTTATTACAGACTAAAACGATTCTGCATCAATTCTGATCAAAAAAAAAAAAAAAGCAGTTTGGCTCCACGATGAAGACCATCAGTGTTTCTGAGGTTTACTGCACACGGTACGTCTGCTTCCCATCGGCAATGTTTAGCGTAACAATTAACGCTCGCGGGTCCTTCCTGTTTTTACAGACTGTTATTCGCCCTGGCAGTTCGTCACCTGGATGTGGAAAGGGGCAGAGAAAAAGAAAGAGGCAGCGAGATTAAGCAAGGAGCCTAGAATTATGCAACATGAGCTGAACCATTCAGTCAATACACTATTTCCTCTGTATGCGGACCTACAATACAACATTATTAAACCATGTACAAGCATTTAGATGAACTGATCATGTCATAAATCAAAACTGATTAATTACATGTCAGATACCAATATAAAGGAGTTCTGACTACTATATTTATATAATTTTAAAGTAACTCATAATATTCTGTACGTAAGATGAGGTACATACACGGTATAGTATTTACTGTATATAGTATATAAAACATAAACTGCTGGTGTAATTCTATTTGACCAGCATTCTATTGAATATTGAATAAACTATTTTTTTCTAAAAAAAAGAATGAAGCTCATAAACATCCAAAATTCCCAGGAGAGATCACTATAAAAGGGGAAGAAGAAGGAGAAGAAGAGAAGAACTACACTGCTCTACATCTAACCACTGTAATAACTGTAACTAGGGTATTATGTAATACCACTTGTAGACTTTGTCATCCCTGGCTGTTCATGTGATCAAACTGATCCATTACTGCATTCAGAATTCTAGCAAAGCACGTAAATATAAAACAACGCCATCTGATTAACATTAACCCCAAATGATTCCATACAAGACAGCGTCGCTGCAATCGTCGAACATGCAACACAGAAGAACGTTTAAAAAAAAAAAAAAAAAAAGATCTCTGGCTCGGGATCACTGTCGTGCCTGTCGGCTCCAGATGGAGGAGGAGGAGCCGCTTCACAAATCAGAGAGAGAGAGAGAGAGAGAGAGAGAGAGAGAGAGAGAGAGAGAGAGCACAACGTCGATGATGAAAACAGATAATCACTTTGATTAAGTTCATGTTCCACCGCTGGGGGTAAATGAATGTTTACTCATTTAGCAAACAAGCAACAAAAAAATAAAAAAATAAAAAATCCTCCTCTCTTTTTCTCATTGCTGTCAAAGAAGAAGCGTTGAGGACAGAGCATTACTGTTACAGTGGAGAGAGAGAGAGAGAGAGAGAGAGAGAGAGAGAGAGAGAGAGAGTCGAAGAAGCACAGAGATGATCATTTAAACCTAATATTTGTGCTCTGTATCTCTTCACAGCTTCTCACTTTCTAAATGTACAATGTTCAATGGCACATTACACTGCAACATATCTTAAAAAAAAAAAAAAACGGCTTTTAGAATCTTAAAGCAGGTTTCAATTAATCCATCTCCAATGGCCGAGTGCTAATGAAACAACTTTCTGATTTCCTTTTCAGGATATATGATTATACGGATGCACCATCTCATTCTTATTAAAAAATTGTTCAAAGTAAAAGCACATTTGCATACAGGAGCAAGGATGAGGTGAAGGCGAAGGTGAAGGTGAAGGCGAAGGCGAAGGTGAAGGTGAAGGTGAAGAACACCACGATACAGTAGCAGCGTGATCTTTCTTACACCTTGTCTACTGAATAGCGTTTAAACTGCAGACAGCCTACATGGTTTTCTTCCTCATCACGGTATGCGTAAAAACTGACTGTGATCTTATTTCGCTACTTTCTTAGGGCATCATTACACAACTGTCACGCCATGGTAGTATCTCAGAGGGTGTTATCTTGCTCCACACACTGTTACGATAAACATAAAAAAAAAAGAAAAAAAAAGAAAAAGAAAGGTAAATATAATTAGTTTTAATTAATAACACATTTCGTTCTGTGGCAGTAAAATTATTAGGGTAATTGCAGTAGAGAAGGCCCTAGTGAAGTGTACGTACAGGCCTAGCCTTAATCTTTATAACTGCTGACCTGCGCTACATTAGAGGCGTGATACTAAAAGAAAAGCTATCACACATCCGCCATCATGAAATGATTATTTTTCATTGCCATATTTCCCAAAAATGAAACTTTAGGCCTCCCATAAGCAGAATCTCATTAAACAGAGTAATTCTGGAGGATCTTAAGGCTGTCTGTGAGCTGGACGTTGCCCATGCATGGAATTGAAAGGGGGGTGGGGGGTGGGGGGGGCAGGAGTCGTCCATCATGACGTTATTTGCATTAAACACATGAAAAACCAACCAAGAGCGACAGAGGTCTTAATGAGAAACAAAGAGCGATAAAACATTCCTGTTTTTAACACACACACACACACACACACACACACAAACTGCCCAACAGTCAAAGCATAAATGTAACCCTTTATTCACTTCATGTTAAAATAGCCTGCCTTAAAGTGGAATTAAATGTTTAAGTTGAGCATTTTTGACCATTATTAAGCATCAAGAGAGATTTACACACAAATTATGATTATTTTTTTATTTTATTTTTTTTTTACAGACTCTTAGTCACTCCAGGAAATAAGGATTCCTGAGAGAACACTTCCTTGTGTGCTTTTTATTACCTCCCTTTATGAACTGCCTGCCCCCTTAATCCCCCCCATATCACTCCTCACATCCCTTCATCCACTCCTTCATCCTTTTTTTCCCCCCTGCTTTCATCCAGGTTCAGCTTACCCAAACACCTCAAGGACCTACAAGCATCTGCATTACAAAAGAAAGACCTTTTCGGAGAAGTCAAGTGAGGCCTGTAGCTTCCTAGGGATTACACAGACTAGTCAATTAATACATTCACTGTGGGGATGTCAACGAGTTGGGCAGCTAATCAGGAAAAAACAGCTAATCAGATAAAGAAGTGCTAAAGAAAGCAGTTCAATGTACTTTAAAGGTTTGAAAACATTTCTAGATTAAGCCAATTCAGCAGTTAACTGCACAAGACTACGCTACTTTAACGGACCGATAACACTTGTTATAACCGATGTTACTTTTTAAATGAGGTCGGGAGGTGAAAGCGAGACTAGATTCGAGTCCGATCAGTTTAGCATGGCAGCCCAAATCCAATCAAGACTCGCTTTTGGATACCTCTGAGGCTCGATATGAACTTGGCGTTAAAACCTCCCAGACGCTGCTGTAGACATTGCGTCCTCCATCCATCAGTAAGCTCGGATTTTATCATCATTAAGCTATAAGGAGTTTCCATGCTGTGCTCTCAGTTAATCAGTGATTTCAGCTGAGCCACCAGCTCGTCCACAAGAGCGTATCTGAAGAGCCTTAAATAGGCCAACTTCATACACGGCTTTATTAATGTAGCCTAAGAAAGCACCGAAGCTGGAAATGTAAAGTGTAATGTGTGGGGTTGTTTACTGAAGGGCAGTGTGGCGTGTTCTTTGCGGCACAAATCAAACAGCCTGAAATAATGACGTCCGGAAACAGTTTTTACTTTAACTATGGAAAAGACGACAAGTTGTCTACTTTTTTTTAATTACTGGTACCCATAATGGAAATCTACACTGAGCATCATGGGAAGTTCTTCTGGCCAAATAGATGTCTAGGTTACTCCAGGAGACGAGGCCCCTCGAGAGAACTTTTCTAGTTTTAATGATCCATGCAAACAAACTAAAGCATGACAAATGAAGGTGATTTAATTGATAGAGCTTCAAGAGTGAGGCGTTTCCGCCAGGGTTTTCTCACAGGATGTTTGTCAGCGTCTGTTAAATATATTAAATAACGTTGCCTCCTTTCTCATTAGTGCTCTGAAATGTACTTCACTAACAGGAGCCATCCTTCACTAGTATGTTCTTATTGGGCGAAGGCAGTAGGGACGATAACAGACCTCAGAGGAGTGTACTCAATCAATATTGGGTTATTAGCCATTATGGCCCCTTTCATACCCTGCATAACATGCACCTGGTACATTTACACCTCCTTGTCACACAGGTTCTATATAGATTGTGATCGGATGCCTAGTTCTAATGGTATTGTTGCAAAGTTTGCAAGTTAGACACTGATGTGCACAGTAGCATGAAAGTAGTGCATGAGTGCTAGCTCTTTGGTGAAACAAGAGGCTGCGTATTTGGGGAAAAAAAAAAATTGATGACATCTCATCAATTGGGTTGGGACTTTCTTTCAAATGCAGGTCTGATACAAACACTTGTACAGATTGTACCTGAGAGCCAATGACACTGCGAACCAGATAACCATCGAGGGATCTCATACACGATTACATTCTGATCGCTATGCATACTGTGTACCATTATAACAATATTTTCAGTGTTGTCCAAAAAAAAAAAAGCAGCACTATCCGTGTGTAGGAATATCACACTAATATTGACCTGTGACAGTGGATTGGTATCAGATCCAACATGAATGCACTGTTTTAACAAAGGAAAAACAGAAGTGCCTCACCCCTCAATAAAGCAAATGGTGTTTTTGAGGTAAAAGCGCGGTTTTAGGACACCTGGCACTGCAAGATATGAGATGCCTTTGGGTTGACTTTGAGAAATTTGCCATTCTTGTGAAGTGTGCTCACATGGGAATCATTGGGTGTGTGCGACCGAGAGAGCTGTAAGAAAGCCCAGCTAGTGCGTCGACTATGAGGTCAGGCGAATGGATAGAGGCAATGCACTGCAAATATACCACCTTAATCTCCTGAAACCGTGGAGACAGGAAATTCCTGTGGCTCTAGTGATGGTGGTTCCCAAGTGGGAGGAGCTAGGACTGGAGGTAAGTCTAAAACAGGCAGTCCAACTCACTCCGGTCCCCTGTGGAGACCACCTCTCACCGTCACAGAAAGCACAAGTTGCCAGGCTGCGAGGGGAATTTTCCAATGTGTTTTCTCCTTTACCCGGTCGCATGAACCTCATAGAGCACCACACTGAGACTCCTCTAGGTGTGGTTGTACGTAGCTGCCCATACCGGTTACCTGCACACAAGAAAAAGGTGGTTGGGGATGAACTCAAGGCTATTCTTGACATGGGAGTAATCGAGGAGTCCCCCAGTGACTGGAGCAGCCTGGTGGTCTTGGCCCAAGGCCAACAGGTCGGTCCATTTTTGTGTGGACGCCTAGCATTGACAAACTGCTTGATCAGTTAGGTGCGGCTCGCTTTTATTCGAAACTGGGTTTAATCAAGGGGTACTGGCAGTTTCCCCTCCAATATCTTGTGAAAAAAAAACAGCCTTTTCCAATCCATTTGGGTTATACCAGTTTGTCACCCTTCCGTTAGGGTTGTTTGGAACCCCAGCAAAGTTTCAATGCCTCATAAATCCTCCGCCCACACAATGCATATGCCGCTGCTTACTCAAATGACAATCATAGTAATGACTGGCAGCGGCATTTACAACATCTAAGGGCACCCCTGAACCCCGCTCCTTGCGCCCTTGGATCGTGTGGATCACTCGTTGGTATCTGGCACTTAAGACATTCAAATTCAAGGTGGTCCACAGACTGGGGGTGCAGATGGTGGTGGCAGATCACCTCAACCGCCAGGTACGTGGCAGCGGGGGCGTGGTCAGGCATCAGCTGTGGACTTAGAGGAGGTGGGTCGAACCAGCAGGTAATGCATGATGATTCTCACCTGTTTCTTATTGTCTCTTTGTGTCTCCCACACTGGGGTTCTACACCCATTTACACAAAACTCACCCTGGGATAGTGGCTGATTCACAAATGTTTGGAATATACAGACATGTGCTCACCTATAGGGTGGTTATGGTGTTACGGTGTTACAGTTTCATAGTTAGTCAAGGTGTGTAATCGAACAGTTACCTCACCATTAACTTTTTCAAAATATAGATTAAAATGCATTTCCATCTTATCTTTGATTTTTTGGGTCAGCATGCATGTATCCATTCTCTCTATATAATAAAAACTGACAATGTAAGAGGTTTTATGGAAATGTAGTTGTCAAAAATATCTTGCTCTCTGGGAGGGAGGGGCATACTCTCTTTCCCTTGTCAATCACAACTACATTAGACAACCGTGGCCTTCTGTGTCGCAGCATGAGCAGCAGGTGCGGTTAGCTTTCTTCTTATTAATTTGTATGCCTCAAATACCCTTAAAATATACTTCAAACAGGAAAGAAGCTATTGAAGAAAAAAAAAAAATCAGACATTTAGACCTCATTAGATCATTTACAAAATCTAATCAGCTTATCTGCTGGCTACATTACACTGTGGAGAGCACATTTTCTATTTAACGTTTATTTTTAAACAAAACTTATTTGTGAAAGGTGAAGATATTTGTGCATCTCAGTTGTGCATCAGTGTTTTAGGAATCACTTACTATTCCATTGTGGATCTCATGCTATTTATTTGCAATGTGTGCCAAAAAAAAAAAAAAAAAAAAAAAAAAACCTCCCATACTCCTCCTTTGACAGCCAGTGTTTGTGTTTGTGTGTGATGATGGAAGAAGCTACTGTTACACACACCTATCAAATATCAGCTGATACAAGAACGTTTACACTCTCCAATGTGTATCTTGCATTTTCTACACGTTTATTAATCATCGCTGTGGAGAAGACATACTATGGATTTTAAAATCATATTATATATATCAGACATCTTGCTATAAAATCTAAAGTGAAGGACTGGGAAGATACGTCATTCATGACACTTGGCTCCTTTATCTATCGTACTAGAATATGCAGCAACATCCAACCACAACGCACAACCTCTTTATCCAATGCTGTTATCAGCAGAGTCAAAACAAACATGGCCGACACAACAGAATTTTTATAGCAGGCCAAATGTCGTTTATAATCTCAGAGTGGAACGTCATCCATCTGCACATCAGACGACATTTTCCCGATTCCTATTACGATAAGACAGACTTATCATCAGTCAGGACAGCTGGCCGAGGGGAACACGCACACACACAGCTGTCTGGGTGCACAAACTTCCCCTTAACCACGAATATTCCTCTCAAAGTGAGCCACTATAAACCAGATAGTACTACGCTAAGCTAAAAGTAAAACAAAACTTCCATTCAGAGCAAGACAGGGATAAGTTAATCAAGCAAAGCAACTAAGAAACATTCGG
The DNA here is from genome assembly GCA_022985145.1 of Pangasius djambal. Classification (NCBI taxonomy): domain Eukaryota; kingdom Metazoa; phylum Chordata; class Actinopteri; order Siluriformes; family Pangasiidae; genus Pangasius; species Pangasius djambal. Next base: position 25,045,772 of record CM040985.1, on the reverse strand, counting down.
CAGTAAGTTATGCTAACTAATGAAAGCCACGAAGGACCAGATTTTAATATGTTAAGCTAACAAAAGAAATCCCTAAGAACCAAATAGTAATAACACTAAGCAAACGTACGCAGACAGGAGTACACTAAGCTGACTAAAATGTAATGATGCTCTATAATGATCTGATTCACTACTAGCTCTATTGGTGATTAAATATTAGCAATCGTAAAATTATTTTACGCAGTTATTTGGTCCCAGTATGCAAATTTTCAAGGTTTCTTCCTCACGTCGTCTCAGGGAGTTTTTCCTTGCCGCCGCTGCCTCTGGCTTGGCTCATTAAAGATAAATTCGTAAATTTAAAATCTCTATATTATATATGTGTCCATTGTTAAAAGCGCTATACAAATAAAACTGCATTGTTCCAAACACTACTCAAGTGTCTTTAGATTCTTTTTCAGCTATGCTCGAATCAATTCATTTACAAAAATATCAAGTAAGTCACCAATTTCCCCATCCTTCCTCTGAATCCAGTCACTGCTGCTGCGGTGCTCCATTGCTCTTTTGCTGCACTGCCATTAAAGTGCATTGGGGGGAAAAAGCCACATGATGTCCAATCAGACCGTTCTCACTCATGGTACACAGCCACTCAACTGAAACATTCCCAAAGCTCCATCACCTCGCTGTGCAGGGGGCCAGTATAACCACGCACCCCCTTCCAAATTTTCAATCATTTCAGACTTCTGAAACTTTTTCTTTTTTTCTTTTCATTTTAGCACTGCTTGTGCTTAAGGGTACTTTTAAGTTCTGATTTTTTTAAAAATATGAATTACCATATGACTTGTGAACGGCCACAACCATCTGTCTGTTTTTTTTCTTTTCTTTTCCAATTTCCCATCTTTAGCACTCATCGCTATCACCAAAGCAAGCAACACCAGGGCAGATTGTTTAAACTTGATCTTAAAAAGTATTTGCCCCCCTCTCCTGGTTTCTCGTATTTCTGCATATTTGCCACACTGAATGGTTTCAGATCCTCACAGAAAATGTAACAAGAAAATGAAAACATAAGAAAACACACAACAGTCTTTAAATGATCATTTTATTTATTGTAGGAAAAAGGTTATGCTGCACCTACACCATCCATGTGGAAAAAGTAATTGCCCCCACCAAACCTTTTCCTTTCATTAACTGAAATGATCATTTAAAAACTGCATTTTGCGTTTAATCAGTTTGTCTTCGTCGTGTTAGTTTTATCTGAAGATTTGAAACCATTAAACGTGACAAATATGCGCACTAAGAAAAGGAGTCAGGAAGTAAGAAAGACGATTTTCACAGCATTGTATAATTTTGTTCGTAAATGTATGTTTGTGTTAAAAAAAAAATGCATTTCTTTTTTTAAATCCTTCTTTCACAGCATGTTTTCTAACACAATCTGCCCGGCCAGTGCACTGTGGGTTGACTTAGTGTAACTGTCTCTGTGTTCCTGTTAAAGCTGTGTAAAAAGAAATTATGATGATTCTGTTTCACAAACCTGACTGGACGGGAATGGGATTCTCCAGGAAGAAAACCGTCTGCTTCCAATGAGTCTTAGTGCAGTGAGGAGATGTGGAGAACATCACCTGCACATAGAGACAATACTGGATTAAACCAATTCTGATTCAGATTCTGATAAAAACTGCTCCTGGCCAGACCATTTCTGATACTAATAATGAGTTTGATTAAACACAGCGGGGTTGAATTCTCGAATCCAAAGGTGTGGATGAATTTTCAATTCTCCACAACACTGTGAAATCACATCTTCCGAATGTCTTAGTACTGATTCTGACTAAAATGCCTTTTTGTCCAAGAACTCATTGTTATAATGAAAATTTACATTTACTAACCAGTATGACCATGAGCAGCATATGTTGTAAAAGAGAAAATGCTGTGAATGCACTGTCTCGCAAAAGCTGTTTTTATTTCTGTTTAAAGCTGTCTGGCTGATGGAGGACGACGAGTGCCGAGTGTGTGAAAAAATAATAATAAATAAATAAAATAAAACATCTCGGATGTGACAGGCAAAGCATGAGAGTGTAACTGTAATTGGTTTGTGTTGAAGCAAACTCACCTTGTTCGTGCAGTCTCGGTCGAAGAAAATATCAAAATAGCCCACCACAGCCTGGAGAGAGAGGAAAACAGAGAGAGAGATAGAGAGATAGAGAGAGAGGGGCATTAATGTAAATGTAAAACCAAAAAGAACCGAATATCTTTTCAGTTGTATTCAAACATATTCAAATGTGATATTAACATTCAAGAAATGTTGTTTTTATGTCACTACCGCTCAGTGCGCACGCGCTTTCTTGAAAGAACTAAGTTAATGTTTAATCTTATTTACATTGCACTTCAAATATGAGACATTTGACGCTAAAGTAGTATTTTAACTTTATTGGGGGTCAAAACTTTTTCATTTCATTCCTGCTTTCTATATATATATGTGATTAAGCCCAATCATCTCATCACCTATTCTTCTCTTCCTGCTCTGTCTCTCACTGATTGTGTTCTTTGTGTGTGCGAGTGTATGTGTGTGTGTGTGTGCGAGTGTGTGTGTGTGAGTGTATGTGTGTGTGTGTGCGTGCGGTGGTGTCAGCTGTGTCAGGATTAAAAGCTATTAGTTCTGCATCACTGCCACTCTGTGTATGTGTGTGTGTGTGTGTGTGTGTGTGTGTGTGAGATTGATAGAGTCACTCTTCTCTCACAGAACAGGAGCAATGCTGCTGCTCCAGAATGTAAATATACACTAGTATAATATATACCTATGGTTTTGTATGTGTGTGTGTATGAGTATAATTAAGATAGATATTAGCTGCATGTACGAATCCAAGAACGCACACACACCATATGTACGCACTAACACGTGACAAAGAAAGTGAAAAAACATTTTTTTTGGTATATTTGTGTGTACTACACATTTGTTTCCCTGTTTTTATCCATTTTTGCTTTCGTGTGCAATTTTAAGTTCCCATGATGAAACTGCGACCTGCTTTAGCTCAGGCGTCCCAGTAGTCTTTGCTGGAGGCTGTACGTTTCATCACACAAACACACGCTCTTTTAGTCCTTGCAATTGTAACACTATGAGAAAATGAATTCCCAGTTGGAACCGTGGTAACAATATGATCCGTTTTAGCTAAACTGTCCCAGGAGGCATACACAATCAGACACACGCGCGCATACACACACACACACACGCGCGCGCGCACACACTTTTCAGCAATTACGACATTGTGAGGACATAAGAGATTATGGGCACTCCCTCATGTACTACAGATGCTAAAAATTCATGCATGTGTGAATTAAACCTAGGACCAAAAACACACTTGGAGACATGTGTACTGTCAGGATGAAGCTAAGACACACAACTGTGTACCTTTGACGATACATACACCAATTAGCCATAACAATAAAACCACTGACAAGTGAAGTGAATAACACTGATTATCTCGTTACAATAGTCAAGGGGTGGGATATATTAGGCAGCAAGTGGACAGTCAGTTATTGAAGTTGATGTGTTGAAAGTAGGAAAAATGGGCAAGTGTAAGGATCTGAGCGACTGGGTCAGAGCATCTTCAAAGCGGCAGGTGTTGTGGGGTGTTCCCGGTATGCAGTGGTTAGTACCTACCAAAAGTGGTCCAAAGAAGGACATCCGGTGAACCGGTGACAGGCTCGTGTTCGCCCAAGGCTCACTGATGCATGTGGGGAGCGAAGGCCCGTCTGGTCCGATCCCACAGAAGAGCTACTGTAGCACAAACTGCTGAAAAAGTTAATGCTGGCTCTGATAGAAAGGAGTCAGAACACAGTGCAGCTTGCTGCGTATGGGGCTGCGTAGCTGCAGACCTGTCAGAGCGCCCATGCTGACCCCTGACCTCCACCGAAATCATCTACAATGGGCACGTGAGCATCAGAGCTGGACCATGGAGCAATGGAAGAAGGCGGCCTGGTCTGATGAATCACGTTTTCTTTTAGATCATGTGGACGGCCGGGTGCGTGTGTGTCGTTTACCTGTGGAAGAGATGGCACCAGGATGCACTATGGGAAGAAGGCGACCTGGTGGAGGCAGTGTGATGGTCTGGGCAATGTTCTGCTGGGAAACCTCGGGTCCTGGCATTCATGTGGATGTTACTTTGACACGTACCACCTGCCTAAACATTGTTGCAGACCGAGTTACACCCCTACATGGCAACGGTGTGCCCCAATGGCAGCGGCCTCTTTCAGCAGGATGATGCGCATCTTTTATACTTGAGTGAATCTGTCCACATAATTAATTCATATATAAGTAACGTAATTTTCACAAGTTGTAAATGTGCACAATATTATCATTATCACTAGATATCTAGTTTGCATACACACAGATTAGTCACGTGTGTGTGTAACAGTGTAGTAATTTTATGGTGCACGATAATGGTCCAACCACACACGGCAGTTTTCAATACATCATATATGCTTACAGTCTCCTAATCTCCAACAGGACGACATTAAATGCCATAGAACAGGACAGCAGCACTGTGGGAACCCAGGGAAAGTGCTAGAATATTATTGACAGAAGATTTGTTAAGACCAGCACTTAACCTCACGTCAGAGGTTTCCATCACAACAACTTTCTCCTCATTTAGTCATCTTTAAAAATCTTCCCACAGATTTCAAGTGAAAAATAAAGGGTTTTATTAGGAGAGCTAAGACGCTCCCGGTCTTTTCATTATTATTATTATTATTATTATTATTATTTCACGTGCGATTACAGCTCAACAAAGAAGCACAGTGCAATCCGAGTGCAGCGTCACAGCACAGAAATGGAAAAAGCGCGAGAGGGAAAGAAAAAAAAAGGACACGAGCGTTTTTTCCCTCATCAGAAGTGTCCGGCCTTCACAGGCGGCAAGGCGTCGAGGATAAGCAATGAGCGCGCGCTGTCGTGCCCAGCCCACGAGCAACACGACAAGCGCAGGGAAAATTAATAATTATCATCATGGCTAACGCCGACCGGGGAGCAATTCATCATCGCGCTCTTTTCCGGCGCTATCGTGGCGGAGCAGCGCGTGCTGCAGCCAGATACAATTATGCGGCGCGAGCTGCAGAGGAGGGCGGGCTAACGGGGCTAATGCGCTTTTGATGGGCTTTATTCGCGCGTGAGAGCGGTCACGCTCGGCCACACCGCTCGCTCTCTCTCTCTCTCTCTCTCTCTCTTTCCCTTTCTCTCTGCGCGCTCCCTGAACACACACACAGACACACACACACACACACACACACACACACAGGCTCTCTCCGTTACGTTCCGCCGCAGTGGTAGCGAACAAACAAGGTTTAATTCCAGAGGAAGAGCCTTTACACGCGCTGGCACGAGCGCACACATTCACGCGCCGAATAATAAAGACAATGCGGATACAATGACCGGTTTAACAGCACCTCTTCTCCCTCTCTGTATCGGTCTCTTTCTGTGTGTGTGTGTGTGTGTGTGTGTGTGTCCCTTAATGGAAACCCAGTGTTTATTACTATGATCTGTTTAAATGGTCCCATAAGAGAGGTGGATCTCACAATGTGCATGCGTAATGTGTGTGCGCGTGCGTGCGTGTGTCTGTGTGTATATATGTATATATGTGTGCGTGCATGCGCATGTGTCTGTGTGTATATATGTATGTGTGTGTGTGTGTGTGTGCGCATGTGTCTGTGTGTATATGTGTGTGTGTGTGTGTGTGTGTGTGTGTGTGTGTGCGCGCGCGCGTGTGCAGGGCACTGCTTCCCGCTGACCGACACTCCGGAGCACGGTGAGCGTTATTTGTCTTCGGTCGGCGCGCGCGCTGCTGTGCTGTTCATTTAATGCAAGGTTAGGCAGGCTGATGTGATGAATGGAGTGTCGGTGGAGGAATAAAAGCATGCGCTCCATCATCAGGGGAGGTTTTTTTTTTTTTTTTTTTTTTTTTTTTTTTTTTTTTTTTTTTTTTTTTTTTTTTTTTTTTTTTTTTTTTTTTTTTTTTTTTTTTTTTTTTAAACTCTACGAGGTCGCTTTTGGTCTCGTTTATTGCTGTTTGAAACTGTACCAGAATTATGCTGAATATCTGTTTAGTGGCAGCGCCACACAGCCTGTAGACATTTCGTTACCGGAAACTGGAGTGGATCGGAACAGGGGCTGGCTGCTGTATCTGTGCTGTGTTTAGTGTGTGTGTGCGCATGCGTACGTGTTTGGGGAGAAAGTTAAAACTTGTTTAGGATCGAGATATATGTTTGAAAAGTACCGATACATATGTGTGTAATGTTGCATATTTAGCAGTGTGTCAATTGCTTATGCACTTGAACAGGTTCTGCACATGGGCACATACACCACATGGCCAAAAGTTTGTGGACACCTGACCATCACACCACTATCTGGGCCTTCCTACTTCCTTAAGATTCCCACAACGTTCTCTGTGTGCAGTAGCGTTACAGTTTCCCTTCACTGGAACTCAGAGACCCAAACCTGCTCCAGCATGACGACGCCCCTGTGCACAAAGCGAGCTCCATGAAGACGTGGTGTGTGAAGGTTGGAGTGGAAGAACTCGAGTGTCCTGCACAGAGCCCTGACCTCAACCCCACTGAACACTGTGATAGTCGGGTGTCCACATACTTTTGACCTAACAGTGCAGGACAAGGTTTTTAAAACACAATTTTTTTTAAGTCAAGCATAATGTTCTTCTTCTTTTTGCATTCTTCACTTTGGTACAACTTGACAGTGACTGTTGTGCTCTTGTTTGAAGTGTAAAGTCATTCCTTGTCTGACATCCAGTATAATGCACAATCTGTGTTTAAAACCTAATATATCATGATGCTAATAAAATAACTGAACAATGTTAGATTTTGTATTGTGCAGGAAACCCCAGATACGAGTTTGGTTATTATCTGTTATTTCGTTCAAGGGCTCGAACAGACTGAAACGTGTGGCAACCAAAACCCAGCATTCCCTTACATATGTGCTGGGCATGAGGAAGTGGACAGGCGTTTTTTTTTTTTCCTATTAACACAAAGAAACCGACAAAGAGAAAGAGAGAATGGAATGATGTTTACAAACTCCATTTCATCTGGCGTACAACTCCAAAAGCGGGGAAAGAGATAATAACAGTGTATTGATTAATCTATAAAACT
>CM040985.1:25023653-25036153 GCA_022985145.1 Pangasius djambal | reverse complement strand
TAATGACCCAGAACATACCGCGAAAGCAACCCAAGAGCTTCTTAAGACAAAGAAATGAAATGTTCTTAAAAAAAAGGCTGTAATTCCTAAATGGTTAATGCAATATTTCAAATATTTATGTATTTAAAAACAAATCTGGAATTGCTAGAATGTATTATTATTATTATTATTATTATTATTATTATTATTCATAGTAGTAGTAATAGTAGTAGGCTATTATTATAATTGTTTTAGTACAATTATGAGAATTCTTTTAATGAGTGTTAGTTGATTAAGCACATATAACTCAACAGAGCATGTATATTTGCATTATATGTGATATACAAAAATGTATGACATCTGTAACAAATAGTTTTTTGCAAAAATCTGTTGACAACAAAGGAAGTCAGAGCTGGTTTTTATTAGAGTAGAGCAACACCTCTCAATAGACTTGCACTGGCTTTACAAGCGATTCTCGGCCTTGCTAATGCGGCAGGGTGTTGATGTAGGAGAGTATTTAGCGACAACGACTGAGCATTTTGATTTTCTATATCCATGATAAGAGCCTTCATCCTCTCTGATTGCCTTTCCACTGTGGCCTAATTCCCTCACACTTACGAAAAAGCAGCGAAATGCAATGAATCGTTCACTCTTCTGACATTTAATTCTGCATGTCGCATTCATTAAAGAGATCAAGTTTCATTGTTGAAATAGCGTTTGATAACTGATGAAATACACGCAACGTACCTGAATAACAGTCGGCTCGGAGATGACGGTTTCAGGTTTCAGAACCTCGACCACGGCTTCAGGAATCACTGCCTTCTTCATGCACGCCATCTTAAAGCCATAAACGTCATCCCAGAACGCAACATGACCGCGGTGTTTCTCCGCATCGCTCACTGCTGCTAGGCTAATGCTACATCGGTCAGGATAAACTGAGAACAAGGCAGAAGAAAGAACGTAAGTTACGCAAAAACGGTTTTATATATAACGCTTTATTTCATTTCACTATCATCCGAATGCATGACATTTGGAAATCGACCTGTAGCCGTTTCTCAGTGTAAAACTGCGGTGCGTTGTGGGTAATACACTCAGCTCTTCAGCCGTCAAGGATAGCACTGCATGAAGGCTCTAACACAAAATAACCTCCATCATGAAGTCTCATTAGAATGGGTTCTTCGTGGTCTAGGTCTTGGGGAAGAGCCTTGAAAATGAAGAACACTAAACTAGCATTCAGGACAGAAGTTTCTTCTGTGTTTCTAAAGATGGTGAATATTTCCTTCTGTGTAAACATCTAAAAGCCAAAACAGCTTCTGGCAAGAGGAAATCTGAATTAAACTGCTCATAAATGCTCGGCGTACATTCATCAGTTTTAATGCGTTTTATGGTCATAAGAAAAAGCGCTTAGAGCTAAACTTACTTCCCGCTGCGGAAGCTACATATGCTACATGCTAATGGTAGATTTACTGATGCCAACTAATGAAGGCTGCGGTCTCTCTCTCTCTCTCTCACACACACACACACACACACACACACACACACACACACACCTACACAGACTCCAAACAAGACCAAAACAGGCCCAAGGCAACAACACACACTCAGGTGTAACCATATTGTAACTGTTGACACACTGTAGGTTTGGTTAGCAAGTAAAAAGCAAAAAATAGGGCTTGAGTGAATGAATAATACTTTTCAAATATATAAATAAATGCAGACGGAAGTGAAGGAGGAAAGACAGAAAGAAGACGGAAAGAAATGTTCACTCCCAGCGTGTGCAGACTTTCAGAGAGAAGAGGCGCACCGGGGCTTTTACAGCTCACGGTGTTAGCTGCACAATATCTACAGTATAAAACGCACAACACAAACACGGCTCTCTCCTTTTTCCCCTCTCTCTCTCTCTCTCTCTCTCTCTCTCTCCCACCCACAGGGGTTTAACTACATCACACACACGCACTTCGGTGACGTGAAAGTGCTGATCGAGTAACGGGACGTCCCACTGCAAGCGAGCGAGTGAGTGAGTGAGTGAGAGAAAAAGGCCGTGCTCCAAGATTCATTGCTTTGACATCGTTGTCCTTCTCGAGCTGGTGCTCACGGCCCGTTTATCACCTCACACTCGGCCATGAAGAGGTGCAGCGGAAAGTGCCTTCATCATGGAGGAAGGATGAGGGGAGGGAGGGAGGGAGAGAGAGAGAGAGAGAGGTTAAAGATGAGATGGGAAGGAGGGGGGGGGGTTAAGACTATAAAGGAGATCGGTAATAGAGAAAGGACAGAAAAAAGAGAAAGGTTTTTTTTTTATTTCTTTCTTTCAATTTGACTGTTTATTCCTCACCAACTCCCCTGATCTTCATCCACTCTCGTCCTTCCACATTCATCACCTACCCTTATTTAACCTGCTTCTACGTCAGGTTGCTGCGTCGACGCCATCCTACAGGTGATTTTTTTTTTATTTCTGTCCAGATCAGCAGTGTCTGGCGTCGGGAAACAATGGAAACCACACAAAGGCACACTAGGAAACAGAACTACAAACGAGGGAGGGAGGGAGGACACTAGGAAGGAGGAAACAAGGGAAGTAAAACTGTCATTAGGGGAAAACAGAGAAGGGAATAAGAGGCTTGACTGCGTGTTCGGATTGTCAGGAGGGAGAATAAAGCCAATCAGAAGGGTGTGATGGTGCAGGCTGACTAAACCGCTGGACGCTGCGGAGACAAACAACATCAGTACAAAGACCTGTGATGTGATCATGTGACCGCATGTCACACACACGTCCAGTTTGGTACGATCAGAAAGCTATCATTCACAGCTATGTTTTTTTCTTCAAAAAAATCAGAAGAGCCATCATTCCAATAGGGCTCACACTTTCTCTCTTTTATTTTTCTTATAGAGAAGCAACATCTAGTGCAGCGATACTCTCTCTCTCCCTCTCTCTCTCTCTCTCTCCCTCTCCCTCCCTCCCCTCCTTCACCACCCCACTGGTCCACTATCAGGAGCAATGACCCTGTCTCTTTTTCTCCCCATTTTCACTGAAGCAGTGAAGATCAGGCAGTGGAACCGCTGCTCTGCTGCCACTCACAAATCACATGTGCGCGCACACACACACACACACACACACACACACACACACACACACACACAGCTGCATTTGCTGTATATGACTCAACATTCCCCCACACTGAATGTCCATACAGCAGATTTGTACATGCCAAACACCCTTAATCTCTCAACACGCACAAAGTCGATAATATTCAATAATAAAAGTAGTTGGCAATGAATTTCATCACCCATTAATTGTTAAGTCACACACGGTGGCGCTTTGTCACTTCGTTTAGACTTAAACCACACTGGACGGAAGTTAGAACTAAGAAAACCTGCTCTAAAGTATGGGAATGCTTTTCATTACACCACACTGTTGGCCTCATGACACGTGCGTTTTCCTCCGAGTAATATTAAAATTTGTAATCATCTATATGTGGGAATGTGAGAAGCAGTGGAAGCATGATGCACCTGCGCGAATCGTGCGTATTACCTGCCGTGTATAGAGCTGTCCTACCTTATCCCGGTTTCCAGCTGTATCGCACATTCATGGCCGTATTTATCCATCTTTCCCGCTCTACCAGAAAACGGCATCTCATCTCAAAGTAAGAAGCTACAGAGCCATAGTAAAGACCTTACACATTCCTGTCAGCACAACAGCTTTGGCAATATGCAGGTGGAAAGTTAATGGAACCACAATAATCATCCCCCAGACAGACAGGTGTGCAATATTTCACATTGCGCGCGATGATAAGGAAGCTAGCAGAGAAGCCAGCAGTCGCTCGAAAAAGAGTTGCAGGACGGCCTGAAAGCAGCAGGAACAACAGTTACACAGAGAACATTAAGCAGTGAGCCGCACCGGCATCATCTCCGTTCCTTCACCTCACACAAAACCGCTCTGCTAAAAAAAAAAAAAAAAAAAAAGCAGCACAGAGATACACGTCTAAAAAGCATGTAGACAAATCCGAACTTCAAATGTACTCTGGCCAGATGAGACAAAACTAGAACTCTTGAGCAATCATTCAGCTAACGATTGGAGAAAGAAGGGTTGTGCGTAGGATTTCTTGAGAAGAATGGATGAAGGAGCATCACGATATGGGGGCTGCTCGGAGCCATCGAAGGAAACATGGATGGAGCGATGTAGCGGGACATATTAGAGAAGAATTGAATTTCATTGACCAAGAACCGAATCTTGGGAGAAGACAGCCAAAATAATTCAGGAAGGCCTTGCAATTTCCTGACTTCCTGAGTCCTAATGAACATGCATGGAGGACGCAGAGGGACACTCAAAACCTTGGGGAATTGAAAGCAATTTATCAAGAGTAATGGAGCAAAATGGAACCATAATGCACTACTACTTCACGTAGACGTCTCAGAGCCGTAACGCTCAACAATGGCTTTGCAGCTAAGTACTAATTTTGGTAATTTTTTGGCGTTCATATGTTAGACATTACAGACGTTATAAATCTGAAGTGGATGTGTGCACAGTGTCTGAATTGTTATGTCCCCTCACTGTTTAAAAGAAAAGCGAAAAGAAAGAAAGAACGAAAGAAAGGAAAAGAGGGAGTGAGAACAGCGTGTACTCTGATTAAAACGATTATGCGGCTCCACTGCGCGCGAGTTCGGGCGAAGTCGCTGTGACGCTCATTACACCTTCAGCGAGCAGCTGGAACTGCAGCTGAACCGCACTCCGTCATTTCAATGGGAAAGCGTAACTCTCTAATCTGAAATATTAATAATGACTATATTTACATAGAAATTCTTACACCATGACTGCAAATTAGGAACAAAAACACGATATGTGATACAGTTATAATATGTCTAACTGGACACGAAAATGGAGGCTGCTATTTTATTATTATTATTATTATTATTATTATTATTTTTTACAAAAATAGCTAATAATAAGAGCAATATTACAACACTAAATTAACTGAAACGTGCTGAATATAGTCATATTTATCTGGTATTATAAGGTAAAAAATGTATAGAAAGCTATTGACATTTTTCATCCTTTTAAGCTTGAAATAGTCTATAAAATTCAAATTTAAGCATTTATTTATTTTTTATTTATTTATTGAAATGAGTCAAAGCGTCTAAAAACTGAACATTAGATTTGATTTACAATAATCTCAAAATAAGGAACATTACAAATTTTCCCATATTCAAGATATTTTCACTTCCTAGGTTTAAATAAAAACAACAAAAAAAAAAACTCTACTTATTAAAGCTGCCTGTCTACACTGAGCAATTTGGACCAATCCCAAATTACTTCCTATTCACTACATAAACCACTACACTATGTTCACTACACTTAGTGCAGACCGCTTGAGAGTCAGACGCGGAAAACGATGCCGTGATGTATGCAAATATAACGTGGCAAGAAAGAGAAAGAAAGAAAGAGTAACTACGTAAGAAACTACTCTTCTTCACGTAGACTACTTAAGTAAATGTAATGGCACCTCGCCTGCTTAATAGGTTTTACACAAACCCTTTCTCAGCGTTTGACCTTGCGCCATTTATCTTTTGTCAGTCTAATAGCTAATAATAGTGTTTGACACCTCCTGTGTGTGTGTGTGTGTGTGTGTGTGTGTGTGTTTTAGCTTCGTGGCCCTGTCCTAATGACCTTGACTCTACAGTGTGAATCACTCCAGTGCTGCCGCATCAGTGTGCAGTGCTGTTTATCAAACTGTAGTAAAGCCTCCAGTCTTTCTTTCATCGCAGAACTCCATGATGCTTTTTTTTTTACACTCTACATTCTGAACTTGCACTCCATCACTCTTCACATTCTGAAACGCACGGCTCACCTGAACCTCCGTCTGCGAGGTACCGATCCCTGGCGAAGATCACTGAATCCAGCATTGACTCAAAAAGGAGGAAGTAGCCCTGAAGAACAGAACAAGTTTGAAAAAATTACAACACACAAACACACACTTTACAACATCATAACAAAAAGCATTTCCGAAGCTCTTTCAAAACATAAAACGCAGCGTTCAAACTGTACACCGAGAGTCACTGAAACCACAAACAAACAAACAAACAAACAAATCCATATAATACAGTATAATAGAATTTGAATGTTTCAGAGATCGCCATCAACACAAATTCACCTTTCACACACACACAGACCAGATTTATCACCCATGCTCCTACATACATGATTACCCAGAGTCCTCTCTGCCCCCCTGCCCCCTGTCTGACCCCGGTTCAGCTCGAGGAGACACCATGTTCTCCCTGTTACTCCATATCTGCTGAAACACTGATTTAGCCACTGGCTTTGTCCTGAACAGATAAATGTTGAACAATTCTATCCCACAATCCCCCTCTCCTACGCACAGCTCCAGGGAGTCTCACGGCTCAGCTCCAAACACGTGTATTTGCGTCAGTTATTAGCACAAATACGACCTATACGGTCGGCTCCAGAATTATTGGCACCCACGGTAAAGATGGGTAAAGGAGGTAATGGAGGAAAAAAAAGAGGCTTAACTAGCTTCATATATTAACCTCAGACAGAAATTATATACATTTATTCAAAGAGAATACAAAAATGTGCTGAAGGTGTGTAAGCTCTGCGTTCCACTGGACTCGCGCGTCTATCTGTACGACCATCATTCTGTCCGTCTATATCTTGACCCAGCCGTCTATCATTGTTACAATGCAACCTTCTTTACAGCAATCAATCTATCCATCTATAATCTATGCATGCATGTGTACTTCACTCTCTCTCAGTCTTTCAGGTCTGTGGGTTGTGTGTTGTGTGTGTGTGTGTGTGTGTGTGTGTCCTTGCTCTCACTCTCTCTGGGTCGCTTTTTAACACACTCAGCGTTGGACTGATGGCTAACGCTTCTCCGCCGTGTAATTTAGAACCCAATTTCACACGCGGCTGCTTCCTCCGCAGTGAGAGAGAGAGAGACAGAGAGAGAGAGAAGAAGAAGAAGAGAGGGAGAGATACAGAAGGAGGAAGATTCCAGAAAGCAGAGGAGTGACACATCCCGCGGTACTGAAGGCCCCGAGTGGAGACTCGTTTAATTATTAATTACTAAAACAAGGTGTGATCTCCACCTGGCACTGCTGAGAGGTAAATACAGACCCGGTGGAGCGGATCGCAATTATCACACACGGTATTGATTCAGCTCAACTCCACACACACACACACACACACACACACATCACGTGCTGCTCTGCATGTAAACAAGTTGACGTGGCTCCTCTGCCAGATTGGCACACTCATTATAGCGTGTTAATGCTAATTCGGATGCGACGCTTGCACTGAATGAAGCTATGCCTAATCCTTACAAAAGCACCACTGAGAATCCCATCCACTGGTATACGTCTCAAGTGACAGCGCAACACAGGGCTAATTTATTTATTTTATTTAATCCTTGATCACATACAGCGAGTGTAGTTAGCTAGACGGACTCGATGATAGCTGTATCGAGCCGCATTGCTAATGTACCGGTGTTCTTTCTAGGCTAACTAAGGTCCCGAAAAATTCCTCATCGCTACATACTGAGCTCTACATATTCAAGTCTGATCGTGTGCTAGGATGAAGTAATATCTTCATTTCAGTGTGATGACGAAAAGAATATCACTTAGAAACAATCAGCCCCATTTACACAGCGAAACGAAAGAGTTTATTCGGGAAAATTGTTCGCAGTACCATCGACGTAAGAAACGTGGTATTAATGAAGATGGGGAAAACGCTTGTATCGTGTAAGAGCTCCTACGTTTGTGTAAATTTGGATACAACCTCGACTGTTCAGCTTCAAAGTGTATAGTTTCTGGAATGTTATATACAGATTTTGCCGTTATATCATATATGCCGTTTGCGTATTTTAATTACTCACACAAACGTGATAATTTGTTGAAACTTTTCCTATTAATGACATAAATATGAATACTGCTTGAAATAAAGCAATCGAAACATTCAAAATAAATTAAGACAAACAAGATTAACCAATCGATTAGGACAAAAGTAATGGCGCCCTATAAAAGGATGTGCTGCATTACTGGAAGACTAGCGCACACCAGGCCATGCTCAGGAAGCACTCTTTCACTTTTGAGTTGTCATTTTGGCATTTAAAAAAAAAAAAAAAAAAAAAAAAAAAAAAAAAAAAAAAATATCCCTAAAAATATACAAATCAGAAACACACCTCGGGTTTACGGCTGAAGCCTGAGCTAAAACAGAAATCTTGTGCTGCTAATGAAATGCTAAAATGAAATGCTAATGCTAATGAAATCTGAACAGCAGCACTGAGGGTTGTTAAATGAATTACCTCATTATCGCCCACCATGCAAGGACATAAAAACACACACACACACACACACACACACACACACACACACACACACCAAAACACATGCACACTACGATTTCTGGGCTTGATCCCTCTGAACCAAGACACAGATGTGAGAAATATTAATATTAAAATGTGTTTCAGAAGTATATATATAGGGTTAATACTTATGCAACACACTGTATATATGGTAAAAGTAGAATTTAGACAATTTGCTTTTGTTCTTTTTTTTGCATTCAGAATGTACTTTTCAGATAAATGTACACATTTTAGGGAAGTGGTTGATGTGTCACTAAACTGAATGGTTTTTTTTTTTTTTATCTGGCCCATTGCAGTAAGTGTAATGTGGCCTGTTACCTGAAATGAGTTCACAAACTGAACGCCACAACATTAAGTTTCGATTAAACTGAAATGTCTCCCCATTTGATATGAAGTCCACTAAAAAGGAGCCATTATTTTGAGCCACATATGGTGCAGAAAAGCTAAACTGCTTTACTGATGTCTCCAAAGACAGACTTGTGGAAGTTATCAATACGTATTTTGTCATCAAAACAGCAAAGCCTTTACAAGCCGTTTTATTGTGTGTTTATTTTATATGGCTTGCAATATGAATAAACATAATGCCATTATGCTAATCGATGTTAGTCAGCATGCTAATGTTGTGCTACGCAGCTGAACATTTGGGGTTTTTTTTGTTTGTTTTTTTTCCTCTTTTCATATCTGAAGTTACGAAAAAAAACTTATAGCTATTGCCCTTAATGAGATTCCAATTTCAGTTACTAAAAAAAAGAAACGCCAGAATTTTACACTTAGGATATTTGTGTAATATGGACCCAAGTATCTGTCAGTGATTAGATATTATTTGCGTCCTCAACTAAACTGCTAGACAATGAAGTCTCAAAATAGATTATTGCTTAACTGCTTTATAAAAACTGTTGTAACGGTGATTATCTCGTTACAGTGGCACCTGCCAAGGGGATGGACACATTACACAGCAGGTTAACAGTCAGAGTCTCGAAGTTGATGTGTCGAAAGCAGGAAAAATGGGCAAGCGTAAGGATCTGTGCAACTTTGACAAGGGCCAAATTGTGATGGCTAGACGACTGGGTCGAACGGTGAAAAGCAGTCACACATCACAATTTTGCGATACAGATATGTCATCTTGAAGTCAGTAGCTGAGTAACCGTGAATTTATAGTGTCTTTGCAACTCAAATAAACGAATTTGCTGAAATGCCACTCACTGTGCCTGCGTGTTTAAAACGTGCTGATGACTACAATTGAATCAGCAAAATTTCGCCCTGCACTGAAAGCGTAATTTTCTCCACAATCCTTTCAATTACAGCGCAACAGCAACCTCAGATGTATTCTCCAGGGCACATACACACACACACACACACACACACACACACACACACACAAAACAATTATAAACGCCCCAATACACATTTCAGCAGGGCTGCGACAGCCATGCATACGATGTACACTCGAGGGTATAGCAAGTGTCACTCACACTAATGCATACACACTCACAGTTTTGTGCTTTTCATGATATATAACAAAGTAGAGCAAAAAAAAAAAAATCAGCCACATTGAGTGCATGAATCTTATAGCCTCTGGGTTAACACACAAGTTTCAGACTCGTTGCAGGAGATGAGGCTTTCTATTTCAATTTCCAAAATGTGACGTCAGAAACCAATAACATCATGCCAATTTGATTTGTATATGTTTTTTTTTTAAAAAAAATACAGACACACTATGCTGTCTTATTAAACTGGATTAAACATACAAGCAGTAATACTGGGACAATTTACCGATTTATTAACAAACAGCATGTTAATGATTGAATTCGTATTAATGTAAAAGAATTAATTTACTCTGTGATAGACTCACGGCCATGGTGAACCCAAGTCCAGTGTCTAGAAGAATGTGAGTAAATGTGTTAGAATCTAACAAGTGAAACACACAGTGTGTGTATTTCTGTGTATGATCAGGGGACTGAGTGAGTAATGACTGCTGTCCTCCCCTGAAGGCAGTGAGACCACTATCAGTAGTAACACAATTAATTCAGCCACACACACACACACACACACACGCGCACAGCTTCCAGCACACTGCACACACATTCAGACATACAGTACACCAAAGGCAGTGAGGGACCAGGATGTGTTCCCTGTGCTGAAACACTCTTTAACCGCGCTATATCGCTGTGCGCTATTTTGTTCCCCTAATCTGCAGTGTCCTGGTGTCTCCCTCCCTGCGTGCACAGTCAGCTCAGCTCGGTCTGATCAGTTGCGTTATCGAGGGAGTGCTGTATAGTGCCACGGGCATTTCTGTAGTTCACATTGAGCTAGAAGCCATTAGTCAGAATTAAACCAATAAAACAACAATGAACAGCAATTCAGCTAGTTCAGAATACAGCAGGATGTCAGGAAAAGAAAGTCAGAGCGCATTACACCCGTTTTATTCCATATATTGGCAGCCTATTAAGTACAAAATGGTTTAGCGTTGGTTTATCTTGCTTCATTAATTAACCTTCATGTTGGTATAATCTTGTCATGGTGAAGGGGTCTGTGTATCTTGTTGAACCTCAGGGCCATGTATTAATGCTCCCAGTAGGGCCACCCTTAGTTAATAGATCTGAGCAATCCTCATGACCGCCATATGAAAGGAACAATAAAGGCTAAGTTGCCTGGATTAAGGTTACCTGGACCCACCCCCCTGGAGGCAGGCCTGGGGGATGGTGTCTGTAGGCAAGCATCTGGTGACTAGGTCACCCACATAACCCAGTCAGGTTCAGCCTGAAATGGCAACACTTTCTTTGTGGAGCAAGTGGTTGAGAGGGTACATTCTCCTGACTCAATAGTGTGCCTGGGTGACTCCAATGCTCATTGCCCTCTGTTCAGACAAAGGCTGCTTATAGGTGTACTAGATTTCAGACCACCTTGTGGCAAAGGCAAATTTAGTGAGTGCATCATTAGACTTGAAGCCATATGTTGTGGACATTTGCGTAAAAAATGGGATCAGTCAAATGTAATCACCACTTAGTGGCAAATTGTATTTGTTGTGCAGGGTGCCAGCCACAATTACCTGGTAAACACAGGAAAGCTTCAGGGTTGCTTGGGAACTTGAATGAATTTGAAGATTTAAAGAATACAATAATAAAGATAAACTGAAGTCACACCCCTACAGGACTTCTCCCATGTACTGAGTGAGGTCAGGGACATTGAGTCCGAATTTACTTTGAGTCCCAAGTATAGAGGCAATTGCAAAAAAGCTGGGGGCGGAAGGCTGTTGTTGTTTGTCATGGTGCTAACCCTAGATCATGCTAGTGGACACCAGCGGTGAAAGAAGCCATCAAATTGAAAGAGGACAAGGCAATGAGCAAGCTTTGCTAAGCAAGTGCGGAGGAGTGTTGACCTCTACTGAGCATATGTTGATGATGGAAGGAGCACTTTGAGAATCCTAATAGGAGGCAGTGCCAGAAAGCTCTGATGTTTCGGAATCCAACTCTATGGCAGCACTTACTATGGCTGTTAGGAAACCATCATACTGGATTAGGGTGGATTTAGCCTGAGATATTGAATGCACTGGACAAATTTTGGAGTAGTGTGGTTAATATGCTTCTTTAATGTTACACTGGAGATCTGGAGCAGTGCCTTTGGCCTGGCAAACTGGGATGGTGGTCCCTATTTTCATCTTCCCAGGAAAGGTCTAAGCAGGGTTCTGGAGACTCCAACAATTGAAACTGAGATTCAGGATGAAAAAGTGGGTTCTGTCCAGGCTGGAGAACAGTGAAAGAACTCTGCTCTTACACAGCTTTGTGAGGGGCCATGCAAGTATGCTAATCCAGTCTGAATTAGGAGAAAGCCTATGATTGTGTGTCTTGAGGGTTGTGTCCACAATCAGCCATTGTTCGCTCCTGAAAAAGAGTTGAATAATGTGATCTGCTCCCTGGGCTGGGGGTCAAATAATGTAGTTCAATTTGGGTAATGACTTTCTGTTTCATGTTTCACAATGATGGCGAACTGTTGGGAAAGGAGGCAGTGTGTAGCCCATACAGGTCTCATCGCAAAGCTGATCCCCCTGACATTATACATACTATCCTCCAGGCGGAATTCATCCACAAGGTTACCTACCCTGCTCACAAGAAGATCGTGCGGGATCATGTGTGAGACTTCCAGTTTTCAAAA
>CM040985.1:24978869-25015793 GCA_022985145.1 Pangasius djambal | reverse complement strand
GTTCCACGCTGGAATTCACTGAGCTCCTGAGAGCGGCCCATTCTTTCACAAATGTTTGTAAAAACAGTCTGCATGCCTAAGTGCTTGATTTTATACACCTGTGGCCAGGCCAAGTGATTAGGACACCTGATTCTGATCATTTGGATGGGTGACCGAATACTTTTGGTAATATAGTGTATCTACTTGTTTTATTTTTCACTCTTTCTCTCGGTCTGTTTGTGGTGAAGTGTTTGAAAGGGGAATGCCTGGGTTGTGTACAGGCCACGCACCTCAGAAACATACTCAGACACACAGCTGGCCCCACAATGGCCCAATGGTGTGTAAAATTAAACTTCGCTCTTTGTGTACATCCTGCCGACTCTCCAGCATATATAATAAGAACAGTCACAATCATAAACACACACAGATACACACAGGGCCATGAACGCAAAACACACAGCCATGAAAGCAACGCAACCTGAAATAGATTACACACTGAGCAGGACACGATTACAAATCACCTGCAGTGTGTGTGCTGCAAGCAGCTGAGGGAGGAGCAATGTAGCGTGGGATGGGTAGATAGATAGATAGATCATTAGAACTTTTGTTTGACGTGTCTCCTGTTTTTCTGGAAATTTTGTGTGCTATGCTAATTGCTACTGTAGTACACAGCAGTTACTTCCTAGACAGACAGACAGACAGACAGACAGACAGACGCCTCACCTGACGATGTCCATGGCATGGTAGATGATTTCTGATTGGTCAACACCAATGACCTTCTTGGCCCCAGAACGAGCAGCGAACATGGACAGGATTCCAGTACCACAACCCACATCTAGCACCACCTAGAGGGGAAAAACAGAAACAATAATGGAAAAAGTAAATAAAGCAAGTAGAGTGTGATTGCTATCGTTAGCTATAGATAGCTAATAAGCTAAACAGCGGCTAATGAATGAAGTTAGCGAGCTACGCAAACCATCACGTTTACATTCGGTTACATTCTGACAGAAGACAACGGGACACGAAACACCTCTATTAATATGTTACAGATAACTAGGCTACTTTATTACACGCTCTGAATACGAATGTTATGTCTGTAAACGGAGTTTCATTGTTACACTACTCACTATGTCACTGTTTATTTCAAAAACACTGATTCTGTCTCATCTTATCTTCACGCATTTGTTTTTTTTTTTCTTCAGACTTTTAAAAAAAATTCATATTAAAAATTCAGCTTGTCCTTGTTTCTGTGTTATCATGCTGACAGGAGCGCGCTGCCTCACTGATCCTGCGGACGCTCACCAAATGACTTTTGACCTCTGATACATCAGATAACACAGCGCTTTTCTTTAGCTCCCTCCTCTCCTATATCCGTTTCTAACAGCGGCTGTTTAAAACCGATCTACTCCTTGACAGCACATAATAAATGGCCTCTATATGAGCTCCTGTGCATTACACTGACTGTGTGTGTGTGTGTGTGTGTGAGAGAGAGGGAGAGAAAGAACATTTCCTGTTATCAGTTCTTTGCAGTCGTCCACTCTAAATATAAAATGCTTTAGTTCATTATAATAAAATGTTAAATCAGCAACAATCATCACGACTGTTAACCCCTCCCCCTCCAGAGCTAACCTTTATGCTGATGCTAATGTTAACACAGGAAAAAAAAAAAGAAGACAGAAAAATACACACTTTGTCCTTGAACAAATCTGGGTTGCCGTACATAAAATCCCGGTAGCTCTCAGTGCGCACTTTATCCTGCAAGTGGAAAAAGGAAAAAAAAAAAAAAAAAGAGAACAAGAGAGTTGTAAGTAATGACAGAGTGTCACCATTATATTTTCTATTAGGAAGACAAAACATGTCTCTCAAGGCAAAAGTGTAATCTTCGCTCATTCGGTACTAGCAGTTTAATTCTCTCACGAAGCCAGAGTTGGAGAAGATGGCTTTCTCTATTTTTGTCAAAGAACCGAGGGATAAAGAAAATTAAAAGAAGGCGAGCTGCAAAAACCGAGATTTAAACGCAATCCGCAGTTCCCAGAGGAAGCACTGTTCCTGTTATGTGCTGAAAAAAGTATTATAGCCTTTGTGAATAGCTAAACAATTAAATACTTAAAGAAGCACAAAAAAAAAAAGCTGGAAAGTGCAAATCGCGGCCAAAATCGCAGCCTAACACAATTATTGAAAACGTTCCTGGCTGCATGTGAAATCGCACTCATTTTGAAGCTGAAATTGAGTGTCGTGCTGCCAAACAGTCCTATAGCTCGTTCTGACCCTAGCAGACAATAACACACTGCGCATAAGCAGTGTAAACATTTCAGCGTTTCATCATCATTGTTCGGTCTGGCCTTTGACTGGGCTATCCTAACACATTCAGGCTCTCGGTTGTGAATGTCTCTGGCATAGCTTTGGCAGTATGCTTTGGGTTACTGTCTTAATATAGAAGTTGGTCTTCCATCACACACTCGAGTCTGTTGAGGATGGGAACGGGTTTTCTCTTAGGACTGACCTGTAATCAGCTCCACCCATTTTGTCTTTAATCCTGACCAGCTTGTCAGACCCTGCTGATGAGACGCGCACCCCACTACATGATGCTACCACCACCATGTTTCACTGTGAGGATTGTGGTCTCAGGGTGATCAGCAGTCAAATGTTCAATTTTGGTCTAATCAGACCGGAGAACATTCTTCCACATGACACCTGTAGTTTCC
Source organism: Pangasius djambal (assembly GCA_022985145.1). Taxonomy (NCBI): domain Eukaryota; kingdom Metazoa; phylum Chordata; class Actinopteri; order Siluriformes; family Pangasiidae; genus Pangasius; species Pangasius djambal. The sequence goes on along the minus strand of CM040985.1, from coordinate 25,013,109 downwards.
AACATGTCTTTTGGCAAATTCCAAACAGGATTTCATATGATTGGTTTTTGATAATGGCCTTCTTCTTGCCCCTCTTCCATAAAACCCAGCTTGGTTGCTTCTCTAAATAATGTCCTCCCAATCTGGTCACTGAATTTTGGTGAATTTTGACCTCCTCTAGACGTTAAAGGATTTAATGGTACTTTTCTGGATGTTCAAAGAGGTTCAATAGTTTTTATAACCAAACCCTGACTCATACGTTTCCAAAACTTTGCCCTGAATTGTTTTGATTGCACTTTTTTTTTTTCCTCCCATGATAGTGTTTGTTAAGGTATATTAAAAATGTCTAATGATTTTGTAAAATAAACGAATGTAAAAAAAACTATAATGTTTTTGGGTCATTTGTTTAATTGGGTTCTCTTTGTCTAGTTTTAGGATTCAGATGAAGATCTGATCATATTTCAGGTCAGATTTACGCAGAAAATTGTAAAGGGTTCACAAACTTTCTAGCGGCACTTAATATAGATGGGCTTGTTGTGTAGATCAGGGTTCTTCAATCTTATCCGTAAAGGGCCAGCGTGGCTGCAGGCTTTCATTACGGGCAAATTATACGTATATATGGGGATGTGTGTGAGTCACTGCTGTAATCTTTATGACGGCAGTAAAAGAACATCGTCACGGTGACGCAAAACCCAGCTTTAACGTAAAGAAAAAACACCAATCGGATGCAGCCTCTCTCTGGCACATTACCGCAGAGTGTGTGTGTGTGTGTGTGTGTGTGTTTCTCCCCTTACAGCAGTAAAGCATTGCATCCTAACTGAGAAGATTAAGCCTTAAAAATCAAACCGCAAATGTTTGCGTATACACACACGGACGATGTGCTATTGATATTGTGCATTCTGTAATTTGAGAAATATGTAATAAATCAACCTGGATGGTCGCTTTCTGAAGAAAACACTGCACGTGCAAGAAGCTAAAAGTTCAATATTTAAATAATACACATATAAATGTATTACTATAAAGTTTTACATTACGTAAACGATACACATTTGATCATTTTTTAATATAAAAACTCAAAACTGTCACTGTACACTGATAATAGAAATAAATTAAAACCACTGACAGGTGAAGCGAATAAAATTATAATGGCACCTGTTAAGGGGTGGGATATTTTAGGCAGCAAGTGAACAGTCGGATCTCGAAGCTGATGTGTTGGAAGCAGGAAAAATGGGCAAGCGTAAGGATTAGAGAGACTTTGACAACGGCCAAATTGCGATGGCTAGAAAACTGGGTCAGAGCGTCTCCAAAGCAGCAGGTCTTGTGGGGTGTTCCCGGTGTGCAGTGGTTAGAACCTACCAAAAGTGGTCCAAGGAAGGACAACCGGTGAACCGGCGACAGGGTCATAGGCGCCCAAAACTGATGCGTGTGGGGAGCGAAGGCTAGTCCGTCTAGTGTGATGCTCTTTGACATGTACCACCTACCTAAACATTGTTGTAGACCAAGTACAATGCTTCATGGCAATGGTATTCCCTAATGGCAGTGGCCTCTTTCAGCAGGATAATGCTCCCTGACACACTGCAAAAATAGTTCAGGGATGGTTTGAGGAACATGACAAAGAGTTCAAGGTGCTGACTTGGCCTCCAAATTCCCCACATCTCAATCTGATCGAGCATCTGTGGGATGTGCTCGAGAAACAAGTCTGATCCATGGAGGCCCCACCTCGCAACTTACAGGACTTAAAGGATCTGCTGCTAACGTCTTGGTGTCAGATACCACAGCACACCTTCAGAGGTCTTGTGGAGTCCAGGCCTCGACGGATCAGAGCTGTTTTGGCTGCACAAGGGGGACCTACACGATATTAAGCAGGTGGTTTTAATGTTACGGCTGATCGGTGTAGATTCTTCCCTTTCACCAAATCAATCACAAACATGGTCTTACACTGTTATACAGATGATACTGCGAAATATGTCAGTACTCAGTCCACCACAGCTCATTCTCCAATGAGACAAAACGTATTCATGATCTAAACTAATGAATGGATTCCAACTTTCTTAAATTAAACCCTGATAAAATCAGAAATCGTATTTGTTGCCACCAAAACCTCGCTTGCTCTCTTGAAAAATCCAGAAACCTCCATAATGACCGCATCAACCAACAGCCAAATCATACGTCCTTCTCCGAGACAGAAATCCCATAAATCTGTTCACCGCGGTGGAGAGAAATGTCACTCTGACATTACAGAGGTTAATTAGTTCTAGGTCTTGCAGAGTATGCCTTGTAGTTTACTGCACAGGTTAACTTTGTAGATTTATAACACCACATGCGTCATATGTGACTGAGGAGCTGCTGGTAATTAGCTAGGTAGCTATGCCAGTTAATTTACTAGATTTAAATATCCACCCTGTGCATGTGGCTAAGCTAAGATGCTACTCATGTGTTTTAATTTCCAACTTATTCTTTAAACCAGGTTGTACATATGTGCACTTTTTTTTTTCCTTTCAGCTTTACCATTTGGTAAACATGGCCAGGATTTTTTTGTTCTTCCAATTTATTTATTTTTGCATCTTATTTTGTAAAAGATTTTATTTTATGAACGAATATTTATTCACTCATTTATTACACTTTTCAAGTCTAGAGTAGCACTATTAGAAACAAACATCATCCAAAAGTGATTTCTCCTAAATGTCTACTTACTTTCTCATGTTACAATACTGTGTGTGTGGATGTATATACACACACACACACTTACCTTGAGCATTTCTTCGTGGATGCTGTAATGCCCATAAGAGCTGAAATAGGCCTCGTCCTCGTCTTCTCGCAGCTCTGCTACACTCCCTACACACTTCTGTGTCATGTCCGAATTCAGCACCAGGCCCTGAGCAAACGTTCTACACACATCAAGACACATTTGTGGTATTATTCATTTAAACAAGCACTGTGACAGTAAGAAATAAAATATATGATTTTTTTTTTTTTTTTTTTTAAATCACACACGGCTGGGTCACACAGAGGTCAGCAGGGAGCACACAGTCCCCATCACTTCCATTCCTACCTCCCTCAATCACACACGTGTGCGTGCACGTGCACTTAACCTTAAACACCGCAGTGGAATTTTCCCGCTACCTCTCTGCGCCTCTCTGACAACCAGAGGAGCCCATCACCACCCCCTGCTGGCACTGTCCCACTCGCTGAACACTCACCTTACAAGCTTAAATGTTAAGGAGAAAGGGACAGACGGCTGGACGGAATGATCGATGGACAGACAGATAAAGAAAACAAGCACAGATAGAAGTTAAGGAGAAAATAAAGGCCAGACAGTTTGACCGCTGGACGGAGAGACGGACATTCCCCAGATCCCTTATTGATCAGTTTCATCTTTGAGACAATCAAACTCATGTCTGTAAGTTAGAGCGTAACATTTCAACTACTGCAGAAATGCAGAAATAATCTATACGAATAGTTATAGCAAGTATGATAAGCAGAGAACATGCATAAGCACACGGGAACATCAAGCTAAAATATAGGCAATGGGATTTAGTGCAAACCTGTTACTATCGAGAATCAAAATTCATCTTTACCAGCTCATTAGCCTTCAGGTTGGTTTTTTTTTTTAACCTGATTTCGGCCTTAAACAGCTTGATGAACCAAAACCAAGCACTTTGCGTCTACGTGACACCAATAATTTTAGTGCAAACGCAGGATTGCAAAAAAAAAACCTCTTTGACAATCTTTTCCTGTGTTAGTTTTCAATTCGGTTTCATCCTGTGCTCACTTTTTACGTCCATTTTCAAGGATGCCAAAAAGAACACCTTTATTTTCAGCGACCTTGGACGCAAGCGCCTCTACATTTATTTCTTCCCTGTCCATTCACGGCTGCAGTCTGCTGAATGCTTTTTTAATACTGGTCTGTTGCTCTTGTTTTGTGGCTTTTGTGACACCAGATTTAATAAAGTACTCTCTATCTCTATCTATCTATCTAACCTGGAGGCATTATGCCTATGACATAAATAAATGAGTAGTGGGTGGGAACATCAACGCAGCGTTTCTATTGGACCGTTGTGTGGAGGAAGAGTTCGGTGTTAATAAAATTCAAATTTCATTTTGCATTCGGATTTTCTTCCACAAAGCGTTCAATCTGGACAATCTGCATATATGTGATTTGAGCCGAGCCGTGAGCGACTGTATGTGTTTGGGGTTGCTTTGTGTGAGAGGAAATCGTGTAAATGCCTGACTTGAGTTTATGCAGGTCTTCCATGGCACGGCTGAGATTCTCCTCTGCCTGCTGTGCTCTCTGGACCCACGCGGACACGTCATCACATGCTGCGTCGCCACCCAACTCCGCCACATCTGTGCGTATACACACGGACGCTTAAGGAACAAAATCTACTAGAATTCTATACACCCTTTAAAAGGACTTTAAACAGAATCATGTGGTAACTTTACACAGATTAAATCCATGTAAAAGATGACAGAAATTTGAACAATGAGAAATACAAGACTCAGGATTAAATAAATAAATCAAATATTTAAAAAATTAATAAATTATATATTTACATACACACACACACACAAAGTTGTATCTTAATTAGAAGCAGACTACAAAAGCCTAAAACACTACTACTAAAATATTATATATTATAAATATTATATACTACTAAATATGGGCTGCGTCTCGTCTCCTGCTTCATCTGCTGCTACTAAAGCGTCACTGCTTCAGAAAGTTTGGCACACAAGAAAAATATACCGTACACTCACCACAACACGTACATCTCAGACCGGCACAAAGACTCCACTCTAATCTTTTAAAATTTCCCGTTCTATTCATGCTTTCTTGTCTAACTTTATATCTCAAAAACAGTGACTGGAAACACACTGCTGAAAAAAAAACTGACTATTCAATCATAATTTGTAACACGGTTTAGGAGCCTTCAGATTTGGGCGCGTAATGTTCTGTACCTATCTGGAGCAGTGCGTCATCAGGCAGAGCCGGCTTCATGTGCTCATCTCCGCTCCACGGCAAATCCCTGCCTGAACACGATGCCAAACTCTCCGCGCTGCACTTCTACAAGAAGTACATAATGCCATATTTCAACCCTGATTCTCTTTCGCACATTATGGGTGGAAAAATCTGACAAAGACTAAGAAGCAATTAATAATTTATGACAATTTCTGTAATAACATCATCTAATACTGAACTGTGACCTAATACTTAAAGTATGATATCTGGTTAAACTTACTGTTAACAAACTATCTAAGAAAACATGATTTAAAACACAATAAATATTGAAATCATCACTTACAATATGCATATTTATTAATAAACAAAGTCATATGAATGCTTACCGCGGTTCTGATATAGTTTATCATCTTTATGTATCCATAATCATCAAGCCCTGTGAACGAAATCCGCAAATAAATCCATGATTAACCTCGCCAAACAAATAAACTTACATATTCGTTGTCGTTCCCGCTCTACAACGTCATCGTTCATGAGTTAACGGTAGGCCTACCCGAGATTCTGAACGATATCCGTCGGAGGTTACTAACTCGAACGTCAGGGTGTCATATCGTATCATAGCACATTCAGGGGTCAAATATCGAATCATTGCCTTAAGAATCGAAACCACATCACGTAGAAGCCTGAGGTTTAGACCCCCGTACATAACCATAATCAGCGCACCAAAACAAGGTCAGTGGGATGGCTTGTCGTGGGTATGACTACATTCATGTCACTACCTTATCCAGGATTACATTTCCACTTTCAGTGCGTGGTAGAAATGGTTACCACCTGGACCAACAGGAAATATAATGTAATCAGTATAACATTTTAGTCTCGCCAGCATAATTTACTGTATAAACGAGTCAGGAAGCAATGGGAATATGTCGAGCAAATATGCCGATCCGAATTTCTTAGAAAATGCATAGAGCATAAAAGGTAAACATGTAGGACTCGTGCTGTAAATAATAAACACAGAATTAAGCATATGCAGTTTTAATTGTCGTTTTTTTTTTCAGGGGGACACCTTCTACAGGGTGTCCCGAAAAGTCTCCATGCATAGCGGAAATGAACTTCCAAATGCCTTCCAAACTTTCATACTTTGTTTATATTGTATATATTTTTTTTTCAGATAGCCTTTAAGAACGCCTTGGACAAAAGAAGAGCGTACTGAAATCATTCTCGCGGTTGGATCAGGAAGCTGTCGCAAGGTTGCGATGGACTTTAGCGGGAAACATGGCGAGCAGCGTGACGCGGGACACTGCTGCCAAACAAATTGTTGCAGGTGCTGCAGACGCATATAATGTGATTAAAAGGACCATACTTACTGTGTTTTTTCACCAAATCTGCTATGCTAACGCTGTGATCTACCTGGCAGTGATGGAACGTTTCGGAAACAGAATGGAGACACCTGTTTCATACCAAAGAGAGACATGGATTAGCAGAACTTTATTACAATTATTAGTGTCATCATCAGTAACAACTATACCTTTATCTACTGTATAATTCAGTATATTATTGACATGTTTTGTTTGGTGAACACACTACAGGAGCATACAGTAAAGTCGGAACTTTATATAACCGTACAGCCGAAGCTCACATCTCTCCATGCACACGCATTTGCGAGGAAATAATCTACTCCCAGGAATATACCCACACTTGTGTACAAATAAATGGCATTTAATGATGTCAGCGTTCTGTAACATTAAATCTGAAATGCCGATCCATGCACTGATTGATTATGGATTGGCTTTCTTAAGCTTTAGATTACTTTGGGAACCTTCTTCGCCGGTTTTATAATGCTGTGTTTTTAAACTCTGCAAGGCTCATTTCTCCAGCTGGATATGTTTGGCTCAAACCACATTTTAAGAATGTTCTTCTCGTCGGCTGTTAATACTGTCGTACAGTGTCATACATAAAGTGCCGTACAGTGATTTAAGGTAAAGTTCAGATAGCAATCAAATAAAGACCACTCGAAGAGGACACCACAGGAAACATCATATAATGGTTTGCTCCCAAACTCCTTTTCTAGTTCACGTTTGAGGCTGCTACCTGTCACAGAAGAGGCACAACACACGCTCTTCCGTCTCACATTCATCTTCTTCCTCCATCCACTGGTCTTCATCCTCACTGTCGGACAGCTCAGGAACCTCATCACCTGCACCACCGAGATCTTTCGAAAATAAAATAAAGCTGTGCTTACACTTCTCAACTCTGAGATAAATTCAGACGAGTTAGGGTCAACATTGACTTGCTAGCGACTGTGGCGTTGCACGTGTGCATCAGGTACAGCGCTGGGCTGAGAACTGATCTCTGATCTGGAAATCTCCAGACAAATGTGAAGTTTTGGTCACAAAGCAACACTAGTGACGGCTAGAGAATGATTAATACACACTGCGAAACATAATGAAGTGTCAAATAACATGGCCAGTAAGTGCGCACAGTGTTTAAACTCCAGCAAAGGCTGCTCCACGTGACATATTTTATAGTCCGACTTGGAAACCACATGGACAAAGATGTTTTGGCTCTGAGGTACTATCTAGTGGATGTTGCATTTAATCCTCCTGATGTACATAAGTACACGAGTCATGTGTCAAGTATAAACCAGGCTCCTCTGCTTGGTGTCTGCTACACCTCACCAGCCGGGTGGGGTTTATTTTCCTGTAACAACACCCCATCCTGTTGGATGTGACAGCGGAAAGAGATGCACCCTTTCAAACACGCCACCTGACTTTTGGGAAAAGTTTGTGAAGAAATGCAAGTTCACTCTTCCAGCTAGTCTGATGAGTCAGTGCAAGAAATATTCCTTTTATTTTTTAGGCACAAACCTTATGTACAAATGTTACAGTAGTCATGAGCAGCAGTATGAACATGTAAAACGACATGTGCATGTAGATTTGTTCAATTTAACAAGAGCACACAGTCTGTATTCATGCTCAGGAATGCCTTCGATTAGCATCTAATTCAATATTTTGGGGGAAAAATAGCGACTTTTATATACATCATATGCACTTATACTCATTTGAGTGCTCTTCCACACTGAGATCACTTCAAGATCACTCGGGATTCTTCCGGAACTAAACCGAAACATTTTGTTTATTTGTCTATTTAACGCCTTTTCAAACACGCAGGACAAAAATACTGTAAAGAACAGACTGTCAGCATTATTTACATCTCTCACGTGTTACCTGTGTATTCCGCCATTCTGGCTTCTTCTGACTTCTTCCGGGTGAGAATGGTCGAACCGGAAGTGCCGTGGTGACGTCACTGGGGAAGGTTAGTATTTCATTACTCTCATTTTCACACACAACACTGTCCCTTCCAGTTTGTTTCTAGTTGAATAATAACGTGTTTTAAATCAGAATGGCGTTCTGAAAAGTCTACTTTTATTTCATAATGCCCTTTTTCATTTCCTAAAAAGTGAAAGGATAAAGTGAATGTGTAAAAAAAAAAACCAAAACTATGGTTAAATGATGCATGGATTTTATGTGCATTAAATGGTATTTTTATGAAATATCTTGATAAGCAGGAGAACAGGAGTATGCAGAGATTTTTTTACTTAGTGTTCAAATGATCTTATTGCTGGTGAGATTGATGCTGATGTTTAGATAGATAGATAGATAGGCAGAGAGAGAGAGAGAGAGAGAGAGAGAGAGAAACACTGATTATTAGGAATGCTCATTGTCACGTAATGGTTAAGGACATTGTGCATTGTGTACAGAGTGCAAGCAGGGACTCCGGCAAGACTAGCTATGACAGCATAACTAAAAGGGAGAGCCAGAAGCTAACACAGACATGAGGGCTCCTGGGACATAAAGCTGCCAGCCACTCCACCGTCGATAAACCTGAGTGAACGCGTGAGAGTGGGGGGGCGACAGCAAACGTCCTGGTTTACCAAAACACTCTATCCCTGTGAACCCTCCAGACCTGCCCCTGTACCTGAGAAAAAACTATTCACAAAAGGCTTGACTAAGCAAATATGTTTTCAGCCGAGACTTAAACACTGAGACTGTGTCTGAGACTGAGTCCTGAACTCTAAGTTGAAGGCTGTTCCATAACTGTGGGGCATTGTAAGAGAAAGCTCTGCCCTGCTGTAGCCTTCACTATTCAAGGTACCAACAAATAGCCTGCACCTTTTGATCTAAGTAGGCGTGGCGGATCATAAAAGACCACAAATTCGCTCCGGTACAGCAGGGTGAGACCATTCAGTGCTTTATAGGTCAATAGTAGTATTTTATAATCAATACGAAATTTGATTGGGAGCCAATGCAGTGTGGATAAGATAGGGGTGATGTGGTCATATCCTCTGTTTCTAGTAAGGATTCTTGCTGCTGCATTCTGGACTAACTGGAGCTTGTTTATGCATCTACTGGAACATCCAGACAGTAAGGCATTACAATAATCCAACCTAGAGGTAACAAAAGCATGAACTAATTTTTCTGCATCGTGTAGTGACAATATATTTCTTATCTTAGCAAAATTTCTGAGATGAAAAAAATCGATCCTAGTTATATTATCTACATGAGCTTCAAAAGAAAGACTAGAGTCGATAATCACACCAAGGTCTTTTACTGCTGCAGATGATTAAACAGAAAGGCCATCCAGACTCTCTGTAATCAGAAAGCTTACTTCTAACTGCATGTGGTCCTAGTACAAGTACTTCTGTCTTGTCAGAATTAAGCAGAAGGAAGTTCATAAGCATCCAGTGTCTAATGTCCTTTACACATTCCTCAACTTTATTAAGCTGGTCTCTATCATCTGGCTTTGCTGAAACATACAACTGTGTCATCGGCGTAACAGTGGAAGCTAATACTATTGTTATGAATAATTTTGCCCAGAGGTAGCATATATATAGAGAAAAGAGCAGTGGGCCTAAAACAGAGCCTTGTGGAACACCAAACTTTACCTTAGTATGAGAAGAGAAGTCATTATTTACGTTTACAAACTGATAACGATCTGTCAAATAAGACCTGAGCCAGGAGAGGGCCGTCCCCTTAATGCCTACTACATTTTCTAGTCTCTCGAGGAGAAAAGTATGATGAGTACTTCACTAAGGTCAAGCAGCACAAACATCGGCGGCCAGTAGTAGGTCATTTACCACTTTAACCAGCGCTGTTTATGTGCTATGATGAATCTTATAGTTGGGGGGGGGGGGGGTTGTGCGGTTGTATATACACAAGCTTCTAAATTTACTTCCACACAGCCTCCATGAAGCCCCATCCTTTTCTCAGTGTCATCAATCTCTCTTCAGTAACAAAACTGTTCCTTTCCGTCTCTATACTATCTGTGTTTTCTGAAATCTCTGTGTAATATTATCCATCTGCTCTAATCTCATTTGTCTATAAAATGTTTGTATGTGATTAGTTCTTACTTGCTTACAATTGTTGGACTCATACACATTAAGAGGCTTTGAATTGAGCATCAGCGAAGATTTCATCACAAGTTTTGTGGTTTTGTGATTGAGTACTTTTGACTTGCTATGTTCATGTCCATCATTATGTTACATTATGCTGTGATGTCATGTTACTTGATCAATTGGTGTGAATGTTGCTGTATTTTTTTCATGATCATAAATAAATGTAAAATTTTCATTTACAGTCTTTTTATAGCTCCTGTTATGTGAACAGATTTATTATTATCCGACTATTATTAGAGCTGTAATCATTATGTGCTATAGTAGATCTAAACGTAGCAGCAGCAGTAAAACAAATCCTCAAATCTGGCAAGTCTTATCTTGGCTTATGATCTGAACAGTTCTGTTCAGCCTAATATTTAGTCTACCTTACTGGGAGTTTCCAGCAGTTAGGCTTGATAAAAATATTGACAGTCCTGCGGGTTGACTGGTCCAAGTATAATGATCTTGATGATAGACCAGTTTAAACCCTGATATTATAATCAAACAAGCCACAAGATCAAATAAATCATCTGCAGACCTTCGAGACAGGGTCGTGTTAATGCACAGAAAGAAACCAAAAGATTTCTGCAGCTATGAAGGTTCCAGATAACATGGTGGTCACATCTGGAGGAAACCAGGCACTGCTCATCACTTGCTAAATTAATCCCTACAGTGAAGCGCTATAATCATGTGGGAATGATTTTTAACAGCAGGACCTGAGAGGCGTGTCAGGATCAAAAGATGAACCGATCAAAATATAGAAACTTCCTTGAGGAAAACCTTCTCAAGTGCTCTCTGGAACTCAGCATGGGGGTCAATGAAACAACAATTACCTGAAATACATCCAACACAACAAAATAATGAGTACACTATTCATACACTATTGTACATCTGAACACTTATGTAGCTGTGATATATTTTTTTTATTATTAGTAATAAAGAACTGTAAAAGCTTGTTTTTTGCATTATGGATTTTTTTTAACAGATGTTGGTTTGACCTTAATTAATATTCAAGGAAAGAATTCTGTTCATCTCGAGTAAAAAAAGAAAGAAAAAGAAAACAGCCAAAATGAAAAAATAATTATAAAAATAAATCATATAGTATATTGCACAGAACAGACAATTCAAGTAATGAAACAGAGAGGGATGTGCACCAATTACAAGTCAGATGATCTGTCATTTGAGTCAGTTTTACTCATGTTGCATTGCCTGTTATAAGTTAATGTACACCAAAATTCTGTATAATTATACCCAGGATTACATACACATGTATTGAGCCCCTGATTTATTAAAGCAATAAACAGTATTACCATTACATGCCCTGAATGACTACTTGTGTTTATTGATGTTTAAGGGTTCACGTGATGTTATTCTCAGTGTGTGGGAGTGTGTTTGTGTTACCCATAATGCACTGCAAGTATACATCAGATTGAGCACCAGGAAGTGACTGCAAGCAGAGAGTCAGCTTACAAATATAACTGTGTGTAATGAGTGTGTAGTTAGCTGTAACGCTAGCTACATCTGATTTTAGGTGTTTATGGTCCCTGGGTCCTCTGTCAGAATTTAGCTATTTCATATGCTAGCAACTAACTTTAGCTAATTATCTACATTTTAAAAATTGTGTTGTCTTTCCTAGTGACTCTCTTTAGTGGGTGTCTGTGTGCACCATCCCAAACCGCACAATCTTTTAAGTTTATTTGACGATTTTTACATGTAAGATTGCATTCGAAATTCTACTAAACCCTTCTATTGAACGCTAGCCATTAGGAAACCTCGTAGCTCTTAAAAGGCTCCCTGCTGAACTGAAAGATCCCTTATGTTTTTATGCAAAGCAATTTAAAGTCTCTGAACAGGATATCACCAAATCACCAAACACCCCTTTATGGAGTAGGAAATTAAAGAAACAATTGTACTTGATACATGAGACTTGAACAATCCACAGCTTATTGTTTTTCCCCGATCTTGCCGAGGTTATAAATGGCTTTGTTTTCAAGGATCTCGGTTTTTCTCTCTCCCTCGATGAGCGTGTTGATCACCATGGCTCGAATCACAGCGGTAATGGGGATGGACATCGCTGTGGGGAACACGGTGGAGAAAGCGCCAAGAAATTTGCGTGCCACCCATTCGGCTGGTCTGCTCTCCTCTCTGTTCACCAAAAGCACTCTGAAATCAAATAAATCAATCCAAACATCTGTAGTGGACTTTAGTAGCAAATACAGAAAATCTGGAACAGTACACACATTTTTTTTTAACATGTATCTATACACAGATTTATATAAACAAAAACTAGTCACATCATTTCTTTCCTAATACTTGGTTACCTCTCCCCTCACATTAATCACACATCCCACCATTGTGTTCGCCAATAATATTGCCAGTTTTAGCCCACTCTGTGAGCTGTCACGTGGGAAAAATTAAATGCTAAAATACAATTTACATTCTGAGAACCACCACAAAACCTTTTACTAGCTGGACAGTGAGAGTTAGTGACCCATCTGCCAGTCATTTTTCATTCGACTGTACAACCATTTCCACATAATTCAGACAATGCTCCGTGTTTAGCTCCTGCGCTGTGGTTTGCATAATCATAGGCGTGAATAAACTTTCACCCCTCAGGGACAACTGAACAACGGCATCCGTTCCTGTTGAAGCAGCTCCTGTTCACTTCTTGGTTAACAGCTAGTGAAAACCGAAGCAGAGTCAGTCCATTAGCTAGGTCTGTGACATACACCGTGAAATTAAATTCACCCTTGGTTGATGACACTCAGATCTATTATTGCTCAGTGAAGAAAAATCCACATTTCCCGATAATCCGACATCATTTCATGATAATCCAACATTGTTAGGGTCCTGTAAAATTCCGTTATTTCCCGGTAATCCAACATCGTTATGGTCCTGTATAATTCCAGTATGTCCTGATAATTCCTCAGGTCCATGGTCGAAAACATGCCACCATTTGCTGACATACTCCTATAAATCTCTAGATATCTTCACCACACACACCCTAACTCGATCTCCACACACACACACACACACACACTGTGTTATTGGCATAGAAATGGCAAATTTGGTGTCTTGTGTCTTTAATTTATGTTACAACCCTCACTTCCTGACAAAAAGCCACATGTTGGTTTGGTTTTTAGACAACAAAAAAGGGTTGCAATATTTAACTGTATAATTTAAGAAATAACTACTTTGAACAGTCAGTCTCACCAGCACAGACTCAGGAAAACCATACCAGCGCCACCCTGGGAAGCAAGAAAACAGTACAACTGTGGCCTGAATTATCATTATTCCAATAATCGAGAATGGTATAAGATTGTGGGACCACAAGATATACCGAGAACAATTCAGTTGGCATCAGTGCAGCCATTCTGAATTATTGCTTCAATATAAAAACCAAAAGGTTCTGTGTATACTGCAGCCAATCACATTTACTGAACTGTGGGTTATTTTTACACCCCTGCTTCATGCCAGTCATGTAGTACTAAGTGTAACTGTTATAGGCAAAACGAGTAACATACGCAGGTCTGTAGATGGAGTATCGCTCAAAGCCCAGCTCCTCTATATTTGCTTCAACTTGGCCCTGCAACACACACCAGCACACAGATCATAAACAACTGTACAAAACTATACAATCTACAAAATCCTGGATTAGTGATGCAGTTAACACACGAACCAAAGCTATCAAACTTTATAACATGTACATCACTCTAAATAAAAACAGTACTTCTGCAAAACTATCTTCTCTACTTACTGATGGCACATTGTGTGTGTGTGTGTGTGTGTGTGTGTGTGTGTGTGTGTGTGTGTGTGTGTGTGTAAATTCATACCTTGGTTTTTAGATAAAGGAAACTGCTGGTTTTGTCAGCTCCTTTAGATGATTCCAGGTGGAAGTGTGTGCAACCACCGGCTTTGGCTAGCTCTGCTGATTTCAGTACGTAGTCATGATCGACACGTATAAATCCCTCCTGCAACACACACACACACACACATACACTACATGTTCAAAAGTTTGTGGACACCTGACCATCACACCAATATGTGGGCCTTCCCCAAAATTCCCACAATGTTTGAAGTACACAACTGTATAGAGCGTCTCCGTATGCTGTAGCTTTACAATTTCCCTTCAATGGAACTCAGAGGTCCAAACCTGTTCCAGCATGACGACGCCCCTGTGCACAAAGCGAGCTCCATGAAGACATGGTGTGTGAAGGTTGGAGTGGAAGAACTCGAGTGTCCTGCACAGAGCCCTGACCTCAACCCCACTGAACACCTTTGGGATGAACTGGAACACCGACTGCCCGACTCATGCTACAGACTGATATCTAGTGAATATTTAGTGCAACCTTGTAATAGGCAGCTGGGAGTCAACAACATATAGACCAGGACATTGTTGTGAGCAGTTTTACACATACTTTCAGCTGTGTTCCAGGGAATACCATTAACCAGGGTAAACTATCCCCTAAATTTGGACAGTAGAAAAGGGAGACATGATTCTTCTTTTCCTCAGCCTTTCCTTGGGGAGAAGTATTTCACACACATTTCTGATGTACAGACATTATCCACACAATGATCCCCTTTTTTGTCCCGCCTTATTTTATATAGCAATATATCTTACAATGGAAATGTTCTGTACATTATTGACACGCTATTTGCACATGACCGTTGCCATTTGGTGGAAATATATTTTACTACTAATAGATAAACATGATCACACACAAAAAAAAAAAAAAAAAAAAAAGCTTTTATGTTAGAGTCAAAAAACTCACAGTTCCAGCTTTCGCTTTGGTTGTTCCGAGACAGCAGTATCCAACATCGTGACCCTGAAATGCTTGGGCATATTCATCAAGCTTCTCAAAATCCACCACTTCTTGCACCTTAAAACAAATTAATATCAATCATCATCATTCTTGAAAAGACTCATTAGGCTGAGCATTATGATAACTTACGCCACAGCACTGTTGAATTCCCTGTTCTGATATGCTGTTCTTTTATTAATAACCAATCGGAATCACTGGCAGGTTGCTGTGTTACAGGAGGAATAAAACATTAATGCTTTGACCCTTAAATGTTATCAATTTCACAACAAATTCAGTCTCAGGACACTTTTACATGCGTATATTAGGACAATCTTTAGGTATATGATTTTTTTTTTTTTACTACCATATTGTCCACCCCTAGTAAACAGGCACAATAGTAAGGCCAAACAAACAACCTTTATGGTTAATAACTATCCTTTTAACTTAAAGGTCTGACAAGGCTAAATATGATATAAAAGATTTAATTTTATGTTAAAATTACTCTAGATAGCTGGCCACCAACTGTCTACAGACCGGTGACATATTAAAGGGAAAAAAAACAATATAAATTGTTGTTCTAAAAGATATTTTCTCAGTTAGTGCTTTGGTGATGATGGTGGTGGAGAGAGCTGTCTATTCAATTATTTTTATCCTCATTAAACAATTCATTGAGAATGCCCCTGTGAATGGGAGCATTATCATCTGGGAAGAGAGCACTCACTAGACCACATTTTCCTTTGATTTGTCACCTGTCTGTAAAGGTTACACTTCATGTGTCTTTTCTGTTGCCAATACACACCAACCAGCCATAACATGAAAACCACTGACAGGTGACATATAATCAATCACATTGATTATCTCGTTACAATGACACCTGTCAAGGGGTGAGGGATTATTAGGCAGGAAGTGAACAGTCAGTTCTTGAAGTTGATGTGTTGGAAGCAGGAAAAATGGGCAAGCGTAAGGATCAGAGCGGCTTTGACAACGGCCAAACTGTCTGATCCATGGAGGCTCCACCTTGCAACTTATGGGACTTAAAGGATCTGCTGCTAACGTCTTGGTGTCAGATACCACAGCACACCTTCAGAGGTCTTGTGGAGTCCAGGCCTCGACGGATCAGAGCTGTTTTGGTGGCACAAGGAGGACCTACACAATATTAAGCAGGTGGTTTTAATGTTATGGCTGATCTCTGGAAGTGAGAATGGTTAATTACCACATTTTCATAAGCTTTATCCTCAAAGCTCAGCTGTCGTCGCCCAATCAGAGTAACTTTGGTGAAAATATTGCGCTGCACAATTTCCTTTAGCAGAGTTTTTCCTGTCTCTCCAGATGCACCAAGAATAAAACAACTTTTATTCTTTTGCCTGAATTTTTCCTCTAGTGCAGCCACATCCGTCCTGTGGAGTAAAAACAAAAACGGCAGGTTAGATAAGGAAGGAGACTCCAGAGACCACAGTGAGAATGTCACTTAAATGTTTAGGGTGCACACCAAGGGATACTGACTGAGTTTAAAACACTAGCTCTAAGTGGTAAGTAGAGCTTTATTAATTAATATGTAAAATGCTAAACTGTAGTCGTATAATTTGTGCAAGTATCTCGTTTAACTATTGTCAGGACGAGATTGTTGAGTCATGGACTGAGTGAGCTACCATTTGCTAGGTAGCTGACATGCTAATGTAATGTATCAGTTTAAAGTACATTGGTAAACAGCAGTCAACATGGACACTCAACACAACCTTTTATTTATTTATTTGCTCTCTGTGATTCTGCTCTGTTGGTGGAGGAGACACTGCCTAACTTTAACAAGCCACTTCACTACAACAGTTTCAGGTGTGTGTTGGAAAACTGCGCGCACGTGCAGCGGTCGTGTCCAAAACTGTCAGTCACCTCATCAGCCACGCCCTTTTATTTATCATCAAATAACTTCTATAAAGGACATTTATTGTAGAAGAAAACGACAGAGCACTATTCCCGAAGAAAATAATTTAACTTAAAAAGTGAGTTTAGCTCGTTCTTCCTTCACTTCCATGGGAATGGGCGGGGTTTCATGCTGTACTGCAGACAGCCACTAGAGGGCGGCAGAGACACGCTCTTCCCTGTAAAACCCCTGTTAGTTACACAGCCTCTGGCTGTCACCCAGAACAGGATGGGTTCCCTTCTGAGTCTTGTTCTTCTCACATGAACGGTGTGTTAAGGTGTGTTAGAGCAGAAAATGCAAAACAGAAGAATGAAGCGTCTCCCATACACACTAACACGTTAACACAGTGCACGAGCGCACTGCATGCAAGCCCCTGAAGCCGCTGTACTCGCCTCTGCCTGCTCATCTTTCAGCAAAGTCACACTTAATATTTCTCTTATTCAGCCTGCAAGTGTTCAGCGCACACACACTGTGACTAGCACAATTCACTACATATGTTCTCTGTTACTCTCAGTGTTGTATTGAGCCTGCACATTTATTTAAAGGGTATTTAGCAGGACTACATTACAATGTTTAACATGCATGCACAGTGTTAATTAAGCAGTGCTAGATGTCCACAATGCAGTGTTATTGCCTACTCTAGACATATAAGCAATATTTAATATCGACCTTGGGTATTATTTATACAGCGTTTGAAATGTTCATGAAGTTTTACCCTTTATACTGCACATATTCCGTTGAGTTCTCCATGTAGTGTAAAACCGCTGCAAGTATAGCGACTAAAACTGCTAAAACAGTAAACACTAAACTAAAGCCGCCCTCTAAAATCTTCATAACAGGTGTCACATAGAAACACAAGCGTAGAACCGACTCGCCCACTTCCGCGTTTCAGCTCCTGGTTATGCGCATGCGCGGGGAACCGACTCGCCCACTTCCGCGTTTCAGCTCCTGGTTATGCGCATGCGCACAGCACCGCCTTCCCTCACAACAATAGGTAATTAACAATTAATTGATTTTAGAGAGCGGGTTTAGTTTAGCGTTTACTGTTTTTGCTGTTTTAGTCGCTATAATTGCAGAGGTTTTACACTACATGGAGAATTCGTTATTAAACGTTTCAGATGTTTTAATATTATGTATAAATAAATAACAATAAATGTCACAAATCGTGTCTGGGAGTGCACGATGTAAGATTCAATGACGCGATTTGGCCATTAGATGGCACTAGTCGTTAGTAATTCTTACAGGTTTTCTCACTTTCCTATACATTTCCTGAAATACTCATCTTAAAAAAAAAAAAAAAAAAAAAACACTCAGAACATCAACCTCGTGTCAAAACACACAAAGTCATTCACTATCACTCACCAAGTGAACATGAAGTACCCTTTGTCCACTGCTTAAACATTGACCCAATAAATGCTAAGTATTTCTAGCAAAACTGGACAGATGGTGTATAATAGTGGAGAGACGAATATGTCCTAAACCAAACACATGAACAAAAAAGCTTATTCCTGTATTTTACAGTTGCTAGGAAGCATTTTCAGTACTGAGTTCTCGTTTCCAAAACTCTTCACACTTTCAGTGATCATTCAGATGCACTTCTTCTACCTGACCTATACACAGAAGTCTGGTTCTCTCTGTACAGTAATATACAGCGAATGTGCTGCAGCAGTCAATTAGTCAATCAGACAACATCTTTTATGTTTACATGAGAATGAACTCAGTATCTCGATGTAAAGATTCACCCGTTATCAGTTCTAACTGATCAGTGCATGCTTGCATTTGAATGCTGTGTGAAAGCAATGAGAAATGCCTCTAATTTGAGAAGAACAGTTGGGCCAAAGGGGAGGAACTGAGGAAACTGTAACATTGAGAAATGCATCGACGCAATTAAGAAAAACGGTCATTTTAACGAACCTACTGTGGAAGTTATTGACTGAAATTACACGTCGCACTGGCCTTTTCTTTTTACTATCATAATGCTCATTGTAAATAATAGTTTGCATGCAATGATTTAAGCAATGAACAACTGTGCCTGTGTAACTGTGTCTGTGCCCTATGAGCGGCACAGTCACAGAGTGGATAGCGCTGTCTCCTCACAGCTCCAGGGTCACTGGTTTGATCCTGAACTCAGCTTACTATCTGTGTGGAGTTTCTGTGCATGTTCTCCCCATGTCAATGTGGGTTTCTTCCAGGTTCTCCAGTTTCCTCCCATCTCCTAAAAACATGCAAGAAGGTGGACTGGACAAGATAAATTTCCCCTAGGTGTGTGTGTGTGTGTGTGTGTGTGAGTGCCATGTGATTGACTGGCGTACCGTCCAGGATGTATTCCCGCCTCCCGCCCAGTGTTTCCAAGATATTCTGCAGATCCACCACCAGCCTGGCCAGTATAAATTGTTTACTGAAGATGAACGAATGAAAAGATAATGATAAATTGGGGCGATGATGCTCATCTGTCTCCACTGTCTCAGATATTGCTGTTGCTGACTAAACATTTGGTGCCTGAAGTGTAGACGTTCGGCAGGTCTGGAAATCGACTCATTTAAAATTGAAAACTTTTAGTTTGCACTAATTTAAATTGATATTCGACATTAAATTGCACTAATCTTTTAATTGCCTCACAGTCTTCACAGCATTATCCCTTTCTTTACTCTGTAACAGTCAGCAAAAATAAATGTAACTAAGCTGAATATCTTACTTAAAAAAAAAAAAAAGCTTGAGTTAAAACACTATGATTTAATTCTACTCACAAGTACCATTACAGTGAATCGTGTAGTGAAGTAATAGAAAGAGAGTACATGTAATTATTACTTTCCATCTCTGGAATGAGAGGAAGCAACTGTTTAAAAAAGAAAAAAGAAGAATTAGTAATATTTTAGAAAAGTCCAAAACACCTCAGTGGACCAGAACGTGCCATGTTAAATTTCAAATTAATAAGAGAAATGGGAAATGTACGTTTTTTTTTCAGCACCATGGCCATTGTCTCCTGATTGTTAAAGCTTTGCTAACAAATATTCCCTACTAAATTCACTTTTTCAGAACTTTTCAGACCAGAGGATTTCAAACTGTGGGGCTTGAAGGAATTGCAGGAGGTCCCAGGTGCGATGGAAAATACCAAAACAACATGCATTAAAACAACAGAATGCAAAAACAAGCCAGAAGAGTCTCCGCTCGAAAGATGCCTGGATGCAGCGCCCTCGCGTCCTGTCAAGGTAAATGGACATGTTTCTTTAGTTCATTAATGTGACAAGTCTGTCAGCGTGAGTTCATCTTAACTATCATTAAATAAGTCTATAACATCAGTTAACTATACACCTACCTACTGATGTTATTTTACCGTTTATTACTGATGTCTTACTGTTTATTACTGATGTTTTTACTCTTTATTAATGTGTCTTACTGTTTATGGCTGATGTTTAATGCCACTGAAACATTTTGGCCAAAAACAGTCAAAAACAGTTGATTTTTTTTTTTTTTACTAGGAAAAAAAGAAACGTTAAACGATGAAGTGTAAAATCTTTACAAAACACCACTTTACAAAAGTTTTTTATTTCAGTGATGTGGGGATTCATTTTATTGACCAGTTAATTATAGACAGTAGTTTTGTTTTTTGTTTGTTTGTTTTTGTCTAATGGGTGGGTGGGGGTCAGGGTTTCCTCAAAAACCTGGAAGTGGGGCTCATGGCGAAAAAGTTTGGATATGGCTGCTTCAGACAGTCCTGTTATTTATTCCTTCATGTTTAGTACAGATCACTTGTGGAACTTGGCTCTATTTTTTATATGAACATCTGGCCCTTAAAGTTTGAACACCCCCTGCTTTAGTGGATCTATAAGTCATTGTAGGATTGAGCTCATGCTGGACAAGAGAAGGTCAATCGTTTCCTTCCTTCAGTCTCACACACACACACACACACACTTCTCTCTAATGAATCTTCTCCCTGCTGACCTTTTACACTTCTCTGTGGAAAAGCTGCTCTTTTGCCACCATCGAGCTCGGGGAGAAAAGAGAGAAAGGAATTCGCGCGCCGTCAAAACAAAACCGAGGTCTTCGATCCTTCAGTCCGCTAATTAGCGCCGCGGTGAAGTGAAATGGCGTCCGGTCGCGGGACGCCGGCGGGATTGCGGGATTGCGGGAGCGCCAGCTGCGAGGGAAATGGCCGTGAGAGCACGCGCGTCACATGCACATGTCGGGACAATGCGGCAGGACCAAGATCCCACAGCGCTGGAGAATGAGAGGCAGCGCGGGCTTCTCTCTTCACGAATGTCACAAGCAGCATGACTGTATTTTAACTGAGCTAAGACACAAAGCGATATGAAAAGGCAATGCAATTAGCAATGTGTTCAATGCATGCCCCCTAATCAATGAATATGCATGTGCTCTGAAACAAAGGAGTGTTTCCAGTACACACCACACGCATTTAGTTGCCCTCACATGCACTCACTGGCCACTTTAATAGGAACGCCTTTACATTCGTGCGATTATCCAATCAGCCAGTCATGTGGCGTCAGCACAATGCATTAAAAGCATGCAGATACAGTTCATATATATATATAAAAAAAAGTGCTCTCAGTTACTTTGACCATGAAATCGGTGCTTGCTTACAACCATGATAAGCAGAAAAGCATCTCAGAACATCTCAGGTCTTGAGTTCAAATCCCAGCATACCAAGCTGCCGCTGCTGGGGCCTTGAGCAAGGCCCTTAACCCTCACCTGCTCAGCTGTATAAATGAGATCAATGTAGGTTGCTCTGGATGTCTGTATAAATGAATGAGCAGGGGTACAGCAGGGTAGACACTAGGATAGACACTGAGCAAAAGTACCAGGTACTGCAAATAAAGCTACTGCTGCAGTGCACAGGAAGGCCAAAGCCTCCACTTCACTCTGAAAGTGTCTTTTGGACGTTGTATTGCTTCCTTGCTTCTTCCACATTCTGTTCACTCACTTTCAGTAACCGCATGTTTTGTGGATGGGGAAGGAACCGTGAGGGAAAACCACATAGACGCAGTGAGAACATGCACAGAAATGCCACACAGACAGTAATCAGTGCTCAGGCTTGAACCTAGGATCCTGACATCCTGACCACGCAATGCTACCCACTGCGCCATCACGTTCAGAAAGTGTACACTGTGCCAAGAACAAAAATATCATTTTATGTAGTTTTTAATTGTATATGGTTTTACGCTAGCACAAGATGCTTTGTAGGCCGTTTCAGCTTTATTTTTTCAAAGACATATTGCGTTTCAGTAGGACATATTACGGTCGGTAGGTGTTACTGCTCATCTTAATCTTGGAGCTACACTGCAATATTCTCTCTGGAACCCTGTCTCAGCTGTTTATGGGAAGCTTAAAGTTGATTGATCTGAAACTTGAACTGAACTTATTACTTAAACAACTTAGCCATCAATCACAAAACTTGAACAGTAGGTTTCTCTCTGGTCTCTTAAATGTTCTATGCAACTTGGAAATAACTGGCCACTCGGGGGCGCTATTTGCAAAGTGTGTTTGGACCCCACAGCTCGCCGCTTGTGGCTATATTTTGGTTGTTATAGTTTTAAACTTATTTGGTCACTTGAACTGAATGGATTTATAATTATACCAATCACACCAATGTGCTTCTTTTCGTAGATCTAAATGTACAATCAAATCCAAAATGCTGAGACCTCTGCCAGGTTGCCAACTGTTTTTATCGCCTTAGTTATTCAACACTAAAACATTATTCCCCTCAGCTGCATTATTTAGCACTGAGACAGGTCTGTTGTAATAAATCCAATATCTGAGGGGTTATTTTGACAGAACATCAAGGCTAATTGAGTTAATCCTTAGCCATGGATCAGCTGGGATCTCCTCAAAATCCACTTTCCCTCCCCCTCTGCAGACACTAACAAGCCTGACATGAATCTTGCCCTTGTCTGTGACCCTCGTGTGCAACGGTCACCTCTGGGGTAAAAATGAGGAGCAGATTGTGCTGTCAGCTCCCATTACTGGCCATCATTAGCATTAGTATTAGTATTAGTATTAGCTGAGCCCTGCTGTATAAATCACACAGGAAGTGGCACATTTCTGCCCTGCTGTGAAACATTAGACCTGCTCTCTCTCTCTCTCTCTCTCTCTCTCTCTCTCTCTCTGTGTGTGTGTTTGTTACACGTCAGTATATGTGTTCACATATTTAGCTAGCTATGTGTTCAAACAATTTAGCTAGCTAATAGCTAACAGAGCACTCACTGTTTGTAATGTTGAAAAGTGATCCTGGTCAGGGTCGTGGTGGATTCACTAGTCAGGACACCATGAACACACACATTCACACACACATTCACACACTCAGTGGGAGGAAACCCAGGGGAAAGCCACATACACATGGGGAGAACATGCACAGATGATGCCATTCATCCACTGTGGAGCCCAACACTAACAACTGTGCCAATTACATTTACACTGTTCAGAGGCTTCAAATATTCATAAACATCTTAAATATACTGTTGGACTTCCTCTTTATGCAATTCAATTGATATCTGA
Organism: Pangasius djambal; assembly: GCA_022985145.1. Lineage (NCBI taxonomy): Eukaryota > Metazoa > Chordata > Actinopteri > Siluriformes > Pangasiidae > Pangasius > Pangasius djambal. The sequence continues at coordinate 24,989,509 of CM040985.1, read as the reverse complement.
ATATCTTATCGGTGGTGTGCACGTGAAAGTATTGGCACACTAAAATAATATTACATCATGGTTAATTTTCTCTGTGCATGTTTTCCACACTTTCCCACCCAAAGACACGTCCTCTAATTCACAGCCGTTTTCACACACTTCCGTTGCAAATGCTGTAAAAACTTGCATAAAATATTTTTTTGCTCTGATTATAAGCAGTGCTATAGCAGGATTTTCGTCATCATGCAGCTGTGTTGACTAGATGCAGAGCCGAGGCCGTGATGTTCTTTCATTTAGTCACACTAGATATCGAACCATGTCATGTAATACATCAAAAGGAGAACTGAGGCTCTGTTCCAAGTGCGTGTAACTGCAAGAACACACAGAATCAGTTTTAATGAGCTCTCTTGACAGTGGTTATTTAGCGTCGCAATATTCTCGGTTGGTTTAACTTTCTGAAATTATTGTTGCATGAAGTACAGCATAAAGTTAGCTACTTTAGCTGTAGCATATAGCTCGATCCCATATACACCGATCAGCCATAACATTAAAACCACTGACAGGTGAAGCGAATAATATTGATTATCGCATTACAGTGGCACCTGTCAAGGGGTAGGATATATTGGGCAAGTGAACAGTCAGCTCTCAAAGTTGATGTGTTGGAAGCAGGAAAAATGGGCAAGCGTAAGGATCTGTGAGACTTGTGTGACTGTGTGACAAGGGCCAAATTGTGATGGCTAGACGACTTGGTCAGAGCATCTCCAAAATGGCTTGTGGGGTGTTCCCAGTATGCAGTGGTATGTCCTTGGGTACAATGTCAGGCTGATATATGTCGCACTCATACTAACCGCTGTTTAGATAGGCTAGTCATACTATTCCTTCATTTATTTTGTAGCTAACTTCAGTCTCTTCTCTAGTTACGTCACAAGTTTCTCATGACAACCATTGCTTGTAGGATGCTTGGGCTATATGCACACTTTTAGGGTGTTAATTACAGTGGTTTTGTGTGTGTGTGTGTGTGTGTGTGTGTGTGTGTGTGTGGAGGGTCCTTAAATAAAAACAATGACTAAATCATTTTATTAGTAAAAAGTAAAATATTTCCCAGTCAGGTCAGAAAGACGGATGTAACAGCCAGGGCCATGTCAGTGGTGTGATATTATTGTTACGAGCCCTAAAATCAACACAATCTACAACATAAAAAACGAATCATTTCAACTGCAATAGCTGACTTCGACTGCTGCAGCTATTTACTAGAGATTGGTTTTCTAACATGGCAGAGTTCAAACCTTGAATGCCTTAATGCTATAGAGTCCCCATTTGAGTCCCGGAGAGTGAGTCTGTAAGTGTTATCCATTACTGTTCTATCGTTCGCCTGCAGATGCTGGATAGATGGGTCTGCACACCCATTTCAATTTCCCATAATTGATGCTGCTGTTAATCTAATAATCTCTCAACAGTCACTGAGTAACATTGCCCTGTTGCTTGTGGCAGCCAACCGGTGGGAAAACTGCAATAGAGAGTTATGCTCTCTATTTATATTTTCACACTGATCAGTTTTTCATTCTGTCACAACACTGTGGGAAAAAAAAAGTATTATATTTCTGAGCTGATACTGAACTGAGCTAAAAGGTGATGGAAATGTGGAGGCCTGTGAGTCTTAGTTTCACCTAATATCAATTTGGCAAAAACAGTTCTTCTTGACTACAATACTTGTGCTTTGTAACGTGTGTATTAGTTTGGCTAATAAACATTACATTTCATACAGAAGAAAATGTAATTAGCATCAGACTTCAGTTCGCTGACACCCCTACTGTGTTATGCCCCTCTACAATCACAGTAGAGAAAAAAGCTGACTCTACACTTTTATGTTTGTTTTGTCTGAGAATAAGATTAATCCTGTGAACACACAAGGTTCGCCTCCGTCCCACTAATTCTTCATTCTTTCCATATCTTCATCACAAAAGAGAAGGACACCAGAAAGCATAGCGAGATGGTACATCAGAGCCTGTGCAAACAGTCCAGCCTAATGGCTTTCCGATCTTCTCCACCCCTTAAATTAACTGTGAGGGAATGTTGCATCTTACCCCAATGCTAATTCCCTGCTAATCCCTAACACACACACATCCCTCATACTCACTATCATGGATTGAGGATAATCACCCAGCCACCCAGGAAGCAGTGGAGAGAGTGAACGGAGGAATGACATTCTCCACAATCCCTACAAACCTTCGTCCACCAGCTTCTTCCTTACCAACCAAGAAATTGAGAATATGCAAATGCGTCTTTGTAAGGAGGGAACCTAGTGAGCTTATAGGGATTACCGCTTGTCCAGCTATGCTCCCTGCTGTGCTAGCATGCTAATACAGGTGTTGGTAAAATGTTATTAGCCTCCAGCTAATTTTAGTCCATTCAGCGTAGCATTGTACTATAGCTTGGCCGTTTGTAGCCATGTTTGAAATCTCAGCGGGGAGGTTCTCTGTACTGTGGTGGGTCCGTCATGATCTGAGCTGAAGGAAAATCACCTGATTATGACAAGCAAACCTGCACTGGATCGTCTTAATAAGGCTGAAAAGAGGCTAAGTCAGTCTGGACTACATAAAAACATTCAGATATTTTCATTGTCCTGATTTGCATCCTTCCTCTTTGATCATTCTTTTCGATTAGATCCCTTTACATGTCGTTCTGGAGCCATCTGTCTATATCTTAATAGAGCATGCAAAAAACACCAGAGTACTGTAAAACTGGGAAATGATGGAAATGGTCATTTTGGAAATCCTACTGGGCAGTTTTACACACACACACACACACACACACACATATATATATACACCCATCCATTTTCTGTACCACTTATCCTACACAGGGTTGCAGGGTGCCTATCCCAGGGGACTCAGGGCACAAGGCAGGGGACACCCTAGACGGGGTGGCAACCCATCACAGGGCACACACACACACACACACACACTCACGCACTACAGACAATTTAGAGATACCAGTCAACATACAACACATGTCTTTGGACTGGGGAGGAAACTGGAGTACCTGGAGGAAAACCCCAATGCACAGGGAGAACTTGCAAACTCCATGCACACAGGGCAGAGGCGGGAGTCAAACTCCCAGTCCCGGAGGTGCGAGGCAACAGCGCTAACCACTAAGCCCTTTGTCTCATCAGTCTCGTGTGTATAAAAAGTGTATCAATTATCCTTTTTTTTTCCCTTCCTGGGATTTTTTTTTTGTGTGTGAGAAAACTGGCACAGCAGTTTTCAAACTGCAAACACTAATCATGATGTGGGAAAGAGTGAAGAGGTTAGTGACATGGCGTGTTCGGAGACAAGAGGATGAGATTCAACATCGGCAGTTCAAAGAAGTCATTAGTTTTGTCCAGACACGCAACAAAGGAGAGATTTGAACAGCAAATGCAACTAATAGACAAGACCCAAAGCAAACATAGAGAAGTGCTAAGAAGCTTTGTCTCACCATAAGAAAAAAAAAGTGCATAAATAATCTTTTTTTCTCTTCCTGGGATAGTTTTAAGTATCCAAGTAGTCAATATCCTTATAAAACAAATCTGACACTATTATTTCCATACAATATATTGACCATCATTCTGTCTAGTTTTTCCTTCTAATTTTTGGAATGGTCTAATCAATAGTCATTATTATGGAAACAAGAAATCCCACCAATTTCAGATAGAAATTTGAAATGTAATTAGGATATACAAAATTATATTGTGTAATATATTGATAATGTATTGTAAATATACAGTATTTTACAGTATACAGATTATTGTTGAATGAACTATAGCCTTTAACTGCACACCTACTTGAAGTTAGAAATAAATGACAGACTTTTAAAACCTGCAGTCCCTCTGGCCCTTTGTGGATCAGATTAGACACCCTGGTGTATATTCAGGTCTAAAAGACAGGGACTCTCAACAAGAATGCTGATTCATTCTTGTTGAGAGTCCCTGTCTTTTAGACCTGAATATACACCAGGGTGTGTCTAACTGATACCTATGTGGTAGCACCTACAACTGTGCATTAGGAGCACATATTTATTAATATTTAGCATCTGTTCCAGATCTGTCTCAGTGTTAAATAATCAATTCCTCACTAATAAGGATCATTTGAGGAGACTTTTGCATTAACATTGGGTAACCAGTAGAACAAAAATAAGACTCGGTTGTACAGTCAGGCTTTCGACACGTGTTTAGAGATGAAATCTTTTTCTTTTTTAATGTTTTCCCTATTTTCTCCAATTTTAGTCATTGCTCGTCCCATCATCTAGCTCTCCTCTATCACAGAGTGGAGAGGTAAAGGCTAACAAGTGCTTGCTCCAAAGCCAAGGGAGACAGTAATGCTATTCCTCGTAGGGAACTCCTAGCTACAGATGACTACCTCATCATTAAGATCCAAACTCACAATCTCCTGATGATACGGCAAACACTCTTCTGTTGTGCAACTCGGTAGCAGTTAGAGACTGAATTTAAGCCTGGACAGCTGAAAGGAGCCTACTACTGGGCTCACTGTCTATATGGAGTTTTGCATGTTCTGCCCATGTCTGTGTGGGTTTCCTCCAGGTTCTCTAATTTCCTTTCACTGACCAAAAATATGCAGATAGGCAGATCGCCTAGGCTAAATTGCCCCAGGTGCCCCAGCCCCTGTTAACACTCAGAGAACGTGAAAGCTTCACGCTGTGTACTGTATGTAGTAGGCAGGCCAGATGTGCCAAAGTGTTAATTCAGTATTATCTGAACCTGCTGGGAGGCAGCAGGAGCTTCACCTCCCCCTGTGTGACAATCTGCGTTAATCTGTTTACTCATTTAATGAGTATATTGTTCTGAAAAGCTGACCGAAGTCTGAGAATGGCTTAGCTGATGGCATTTGAGGGCAAAAAGACCATCTGAGCTTCAATGATACTGATGCAGACTTTTAAATCTTGGGAACATAAAGATGTCATTGGTGAAAGCAGCTGGCAGATACACTCTCTCTGTCTGTTCAGATAAATGAGCACAAAGAGTACAGCCTCCTTTACAGAAAAGGCCTTTTCACATTTTTTTTCACATGTTCATTTTTCACCTATAGGATAGATAGTCTTGTGCATTCATGGTATAACATGTTGAAATGTGATCACATCATTCGCATGATTGTATTGTGAACTACTGTGAATAATCAAGTGTGAAATGATGGGGATTTTTATGCAAGGGCCTTTAATAGAAACACCTGTACACCTGCTCATTCATGCAATTATCCAATCAGCCAATCATGTGGCAGCAGTTCATTTTTTTTAATTATAGAGGCGAAGACCTTCAGTTACTGTTCACTGTCAGTGACATTAACATCTTCAACAGGCTGTACGCTGAAGAAAGGCACTGACCACTCACACTCACTGCTGTCAAATCCAGCCGACACACACACAGCAATTACAAAAAACCAACAGATGTCTAAGGATGTAATTTTGCTACATTATGTTCTCTTTCTTTTCTTCTCCTTTCACCATGTTGAGAATTAATCACATGAACCAGTGTTTGCTGCTGATGAAGCTGATTTAGATAATCCACAACCATCAGCAGCCATCAGTGCTATGTTTCTTAAGATGTGTCATGTGTTTGTGACACCGGGTTAACAGACATACAGCAAGGCAAATCTTTTTTCATGTCAGTGCAGCTCTAACACACACACACACACACACACACTGTACTCGAAATATTCATATCTGTATGTGTATTTGGATTTAAATCGCGGTCTAGACAAGGAGGGTTTGTAGTATTTTTTTTGTTTTTTTGTTGTTGTTTTTTTCACTATGCCTCCAGAAACACTGAAGAAAAAAAACAGGGCTACTGGCGAAAAAAATCATCTTTCATTCACAGATTTTAATAACAAATAGCAATTTCAACATAACTTTATTCAACATCTGAACTTTCTAAGGATGTGACTGAGTAAGCTACGGGACATACCTTTCAAAACAACAATGTCTTTCCCAAATCATGAAACTGTTATTTATAGTTGGCAACAATAGCCGTCAAATAATATTCGATCAGATTTATGGCAATTTTGGGGTATGTTAAAATCCGGAAAGAACAAACGTTCACTGGACACGCTATCAGAACCTACTACAGCACTGGGACAAACTGGGGTCCTTTAAGGTGCATTTCTTTTAATGATGAAAGACAATGTTCATTTAAGAAGAACAAAAAAAACATGCTCAGTGACCAGCCAAGTTAATCATTTACTTTTGCGGAGAGTCAGCAGAGTTATGCTGGCCTGTGTGCAGAGCGTGATCTGCATGAGCTATAAATAGGAGCGTGAATTTCGGGCCAGTTGTACAGAAATATGGAAGAAATATTGTTTTAAGGCAGCATTTAAGTCAAGGCACTGGAGCAAACAACTGACAAAAAAAAAGCTAGTGTGGTTCCTATTTGTATCATGGTCTTTGTCCTGCAAGCTTCATATTCATACCATTCATGCTTACAGCCAGATTGCATGAAACTAAAAACTTGTCTTTGTTGTTGTTGTTGTTGAGTCTATCTTGTACTCGCAGTCTCTAGTCTAGACTTAATCAGATGCCCTGTGAACCTTTCTGGAAATTTGTATCAGTATTTGTATCCATCTAGAAGACATCTGAGCTCAAAACCCCTAAACTGTGAGACAGCAACATTATCCATTGCACCACAGTGTCACCTGTAATCTAAATATAATGTTTAATTATGGTTTTTCATGTTTGTTATAGAAACTCAGGCCAAGCACATCAACTTTCATCCTTAATATCATTGTACAGAACATAATAAGGGTTAAGTGAGCATCAGATCAGATGTCTCTTGTTATTCCCGAAGGCTGCAACCCTGTTAAACACCCCTCTGAGCCAATTAGCGAAGAATAAGGATGACAGAAAATGAGGGATGAAGGATGAATGGAGTGAATACATGCTACCCAGCTGGGGCGCTAATCCAGCTAGCGCTGATGCTAATGGCTAATCAGAGAGGGGCTTATTCTTCTCCTCAAGGCCAGATTAAATTAACCCTGTTGGGGATAGCTGTCCTGGGAGAGTTGGGTGTCCAATAAAAAAGCCAAAAAAGGAGAATAGATAAAAGGAGCGACAGATCGTTAAAGCAAAAGGACAGGAGGGTCCCTAAACTACCAAAGAGTGTTTATAATGTTATCAAGCATTAACTCAAATGTGTGAAAAATGTATGTATGAGTTCAAACTGTAGCTGAATCCTGTTTACACACTGTTCAGGTTATTGTTCATTCAGTCAGTTCTGTTCTGCTGGCTAAATTTCCTTTTCTAAATTATTTGTTATTAGGTCATTCCAGCTGTACAGAGTGTGTAAGAGCTTTTCTCTTTTTTGATGATGATGATGATGATGTTATGGTGCATGAGCATCAGGACACTTTACGGCCGCTATCTGATTACAAACTGGATTACTTCACAATTGCGAGCAAGTCACACTTTGCTAGCGAAGATGTCAGATGTCTTGAGGTAGACTGACTGCATTTATTATTTATGTGAGAACTGAGTGCTTTAATCGCTGATGTATCTAACTGAACTGGCTCACCACAGTTTGCATCAAGTCTCAAAACAGTTGATCGTTGGTGACAACTAGTTCCAGTTCTTCTTCTTATCTCTTCTTCCAACAAGTTGGAAAAAACAACACAAAAGGTTATGTGTCCCAGTGCTAGGTACGTAAGTACGTAGAAAATGTAACAGAAACATACAAATGGGGAAAATTAAAATGTGAAACCACAAAAAGCTTAATTCTCCAAGATATTACGGGGTTTTCTGAAAATGATTTCGAAAACGGCTTTAAATCATAAGCTCAGAATGTAATATCTAAGTAACATATTTAAGACTTCTTAAAACCTTAAATTTAAAAAAATTTCCAAACGATTTTAAGACATTTTACAGCTTTTTAAGGATCCTTGGCAATGCTGTTATGGTGCAGAATCGAAATGCATTGTTCTAATATAGTCAGTCATTCTCCATCCATTTCTCTTCAAATCCCACTGTAGTACTAGTACGTGCTCTGGGTGGCTATAGGGCCTGGGGCACTTCTCCTTTGCCCACAAGGGTGAAATTAATACAGTAACATTTATACATTTAGCAGATGCTATTATCTATTAACATTTAAAACCACTGTTCTATAAGATTATTTTCTAGTGTTTCAGTCTGAGAATGATGTAGAATGATGCAAAACAAATTGGAGCTGGAGATGAAATTATTGGTGTTTATTATTAGTGTATCTTTCTGTGTTTGATAAGAAGATCAGTGTAAAGTATGAAACTAATCCAGTGCCATCCAGTGACGTATGTTTGTGTACGCAGCTGCATATGGCAAATTATGTAGCAGTTTGAAATTTTGCAGGCTTAATTCATATTCTTTCTTATAGAGCATGCTTCAGTTTACCACTATGTGTTAGTTAATACACTAACTAACAAACATGTACTAACGTGTATTAAGGTGGTCGTTATTCGTGCATGAATTCATAGGACTCATGTTGTAGTTAAGGTTAGCTCTTCATTAGTTCGTGATTAGTACACGCCTTAACTCATCAGTAGTTCATATTTAAGTAAGTATTAATACAAGTATTAGTGCATGATTATTCATGTACTGTTACTGTAAATAATTGTTACCATTCTGTCTAATATACTATCTGACATTTTAATTTGATATTCAGAGTCAATTAAGTAAATAAATTGTGTTTATGTACTTACATTTTTTTAAAATCTATTTTTTATTATTATTAAATTTGCTCTCGTAATGATTATAACTTAAAGCCTGCACACATTTTGCTCTGTTTGATCATTTACTTCACTGGGAATAATGTCTGTCCATTTTCTTTTCAATACAGATAAGGTGAAGTTCACTGAGATTAAGAAGGTTGGAATATGCCATTTATTCCTTTGTAAATATTGCGATTTATTCCTTTGTGTTGTTTGTTTTGGGATTTGTCATGGTAAATAATGCATGGAATGGAGGGCATTGTTTTAAATCTGAGGAAATTGCTATTGTTTGCCATCATGTGGTGTTCTGCAACCTTGTCAACCAACCAAGCTAAGGTGGTGTTAAGTGTGTCACATGGTGCCTTGCAGCCTTTAAAGAAAGGGTACTGATATATAAGATGGCTACCCACTGATGGAGGTTTAAAGCCAAAGCCTTTGTATCATTATTTCTGTTGTAAATGTAAGTAAATGATTAAAAATGGTTATTTATACATGAAACAGTTTACACACCTACAGTAGACCTGGCAGCAAGTAAGAGTAGAAATGCTAAAAATGCTAAAAATTATTAGCTACAATAATATTTCAAGCAAGGAGACACCTACGTGAAATAGAGCAACTTTAGCTAACCTACAGTACCTCTCCTCTCCGCAACTATTGGTAAATGATGGCTGCGGATGTTGGCAACTTGCAAGCAAATGCAGCACATACATACACACACACTCATCACTCACTGCTTGCTAGTTAATGTTAGCTACGTTGAAATGTGCCTAATGTTAGATAGATAGATAGCTAACCAAGAACAGAACACGTATTCTTGTAAATAAACAACATAACAGTTGAGATCAACACAGCCAGTATGCAGCTACAAACACATTCATGCCACAGTAATCCTCACACCCCTTCATTAAATATAAGTTTTTCGCTACAATAATATTTCAAGCGTGGACACACACCCTTAATAAACGACACAACCGTAGGTACCCTACATTTCTGTCAGTCAGTCAGTCCGTGAGTGAAAATGCCTCTTCTAGGCCGGCCCACTAGGCAGTCTGGCAATAATAAATTTGCCAGTCATTGATGTCTCAAACCCTCTGCTGTCTGTGGAACAACACAGCACAGAACGTTTACTGTGATTTTACCGTGATCGTTTGATTTAGGTTTTTACTCTGATATTTGTCTTATACTAATTTTCATGGATTTTAGTAAAGCATTAACAATGCACAACATCTCAATGAGTGCTCTAGAAGAGAGGTGGTTTGAGATGTGGTGCAAGTGTTAGTCATTAAAAGGCCACAACAATTATGACTGTGTTAGGAGTGCATATGAAACCATTTAAGTGAAATATAGACTAATATAAAGACACACACACATACACACACAAACACACACACTTAGCTGTTCATTATGAACTCCTCTTGACTTTATTGATCGCTTCATTTGCAGCTTTCTGTATTTCTGACGGCCTCTCCATCTTCCATTCAGTCCAGTTGCGGAGGGTGAGTGTGTGTTGTGGGGTGATGGGCTGGGGGTCACCGTCTGTTGCGCTGTCATGGTGTGTAAAAGTGTGTGTGTCCGAGAAATGGGCAGAGCAGGTGGTGTGACTAAACACAGACTGGTGCGAATGGTGTGTGTGTGTGTACGTGTGCGTGTGTGTGTGTGTGTGTGTGTAAAGAGATGAGACAGTTTATGTCACTTAGTCCTGTCTGAAAACACTGAAACTGAACACACCCACCCAACTGTTTGTCATTCAGAAGTAAACCCCCCTCCATTCTCCCTCCATCCTCCCTCCTTCTTTCTCTTCTTCCACCCCGTTTTTACCTTTTTGTTCTTAATGCATTGTTAACACAGCCGTTTAAAACAGCATCAGTTCTCTGGAGAGTGAGCGATTTAAGCATATTAATTCAGAGAGGGGTGTGAACGAGCCCCTTTACAAAATGCCAC
>CM040985.1:24951071-24976269 GCA_022985145.1 Pangasius djambal | reverse complement strand
GGCTGAATGTGAGCAGAGAGTATAGTCCTATACATAGTGTAGGTAGGGGTATAACAATTTGATCAGTTGAATCAATGCATCAGTTTGAAAGGCAACGAGTGAAATGAACTAACACAAAAACCATACTGATTATTATCAAAAAAGTCATATTTTTAAAGTGATGTGTAAATAATTTAATAGTCTAGGTGATTTGTAGGTGGTTTGTAATGCTGATGAAGTAGTCCTTCTCTCCATCATCATCATCTGTGAATTAACAGTAGGCCTACCCCAGATTCTGAACAAGGTTGGTCACGTATCGATTGAAGGATACCAAATCGAATTATATCATAGCTGATTCAATGCTATTTTCAAATATCATATCATTCTGTTGTATGATGTGGCATGTGGAAGCCTGTGCTGTATTTCTCCTTTTAAATGCACCAGTTCTACATAAAAAAGCCAGTCACCAAAAGGATGTTTTGTATTTATATTTGTGTATTTGGTGGAAAAGGATAAGTAATTTATATATACAGTCAGGTCCGGAAGTATTTGGACCATGACAGAGTTTTTGTGATTTTTGCCTTTATACCCCTACCTACACTGTGGCAGTGAAATAACTGTTGCTCTTCTTCTCTCAGGTGCAGAAGGGCTGCTGTGATGTTTAAACGCCTCAGTGTCAGTGTTGAGGAACAGTCGGCTGTACAAAAATATCCAAGCCGCAGCAGTGCTGTGGTCAGATGAAGGCTAGAGGACTTTTAACACACTGTGCCTGGAAAAAGATGAGCTGGAATTCTCAACTAAACACATACAAGGTGGACCAAGTAGGTACGTGTGTGTGTGTGTGTGTGTGTGTGTGTGTGTGTGTGTGTGTGTGTGTGATAAACTGACAGTGTTAATGTGTATGTAAGTAAAAGTCTACGGCGTGTGAGTGTGACCCCGGAGAGAGCCGCAGTGTTAATGAGGCCTGCATTGTGGCCGTCTGCGATTCTCTGACAGCAATAATGAACTGACTGCTTTGAACTGCACTAAACAATATTGACTGGTCACACACAGCAGATGTTTCAGGCCAAAGCAACTGGTAAAGGCACATTAGGTTAACAAAAGGGCCTTTTTATTCCTTCGTTTTTTTTTTTTCTTTCAGACGGAGGGAGTTTAATGCTATTGGGGTTTTAATGTGGGGGCTAACAGAGTTGACACACACCACCAAGCTTCATTTTAAAACAATCCATTTGTCAAAGCGGCTATTCAGGCCTGGTGCTGCTTTGTGTGTGTATGTGTGTGTGTGTGTGTGTATGGGTAGGTGGGTGGGTGTGGGTGTGGGTTTGTGAGTGATGGAGGTTGAACTTTTTGATAAACTCTGCAGACTAAACAAAATTCCAAAGCAGAGATGTAAGGAAAATGCTATTTTGCAAGTGAATTTGTAGGAACTGCTAACTTTAGCACAGCCTCCTGCTACTTATTAATAAGAGTCATTATTGGAATTTATTCTTCGAGTCACATAACTTTGTGTTATCTTTTGTCCCTTTTTTCAATTAGCTCACAGATCTGCGACTTAATGAACTGAGAAGTGGTTAACGAAATCTTTGCTAAAGCCTGAAAGAGGACACAGGGACACACACCTAAACACACGTGACCTCATACTATGTAACATAATGTAGCTAACGTTCTGCTTTATGCACACACACTTGCAGTGCAGTATGGGGAATATAGATGGGCATTTGGCCACAGAGAATAATACTGTATGGACATCCGAACATAAAATAATCACTATAAAGGCACTGGTTTGTTTGAATGGATCCTGAGTTTTAATGATGAAAACACAGCCTTAAACTGGATGACAGTTTCCTCAGAAAGTAGTCATGGAGCCAGAGACATTTTAACTGACAAAAAAAAGGGGGATGCAAAGTTAAACTGACAAACTGACAAAGCCATGATCACTCCTACTAGCATTATTAGCATCATTATTGCACATCATTATCATTCACACTAAAGGGCCTGGTGTGTGTTTGTGTGTGAGTGTTGAAAACCAGGTTTAAAGCGTGACAGTGCTAATAATGCAGTAATAAGCCGTGACTAACCACACTCAGCATTATGAATGTGCGTGCGCACACACACACAAACACACACACACACACATACACACACAGAAACACTGATTAGCATATAATTGCTGCTATTGTATCGGACACGGGGAATTTGTCTGCATTGCTAGGTGGCAAGATGTTCATTCGTCCCAAAACATGTCTCCCTCTCTCTCTCTCTCTCTCTCTCTCTCTCTCTCTCACTCACACACACACACACACACACACGCATTGAAAGAGATGCATGTGTGGTTGCTGACAGAACTCAAGCACCGTTTCAAAATCTGTCACACAAATGCTTAGGCGATAAAATATTTAGCTTTACTGAGGTGAATATTGCTTCTGTCATTAATCCCATCACCCTTCACCTTCAGCTCCTTCTCTGATTAACTTTCGCTTCTCCCGAACTACAGGAGCCACCCACCGGCCATGTGTTTTATAACCTCAGTCTAATAGTATGAAGGCTAGCGAAGTGTTTCTAACACAAATATACAGTTCAGTGGATAGATTGCACACCTGACCTTGGAAATGAAACCAACAGGATGTTAAAGTAAGTTGGGTTTTTACAGACATTACTTCATTATAATGAGTCGAGTCGCAAAATCGTTGTAAAAAAGGACTTTCTTTGATCAGTTATTGCTAATGTTTATAAACTGTTATATCTTAATTATTGGCAAATGCAAGGCAGCACAAAAGGCATGTAACAAAAAATATAAAACCAACACTTTCCTCTTCAGCCGTACCTCATAAAAATCAATCACAGAAGTATAACTTCAACTTAACATGCAAATAATAATAATAATTATAATTATAATTATAGACTATGGATGAAATCTCTCTAAGGACCAAATCTGCAGACCTACTGGTTGTACAGCATTTATCATGACAAATGTAGCAAATAAATGTTATAATTATAGTTGAATAAATTGACTGCCAGTTAATTGTTACCATCCTAATCATGAGTAAATAAATAAAAAAATGTATATTAAGATATTATGAGTAAATCAGAATGCTGTTTCTGAATATTTCTGAATAAGACCTTCCAAGGACCTCATCAAGTCTCCTACTCTTTGATGCAGATTTCTGCGAACCTCTCTGGCGGGTTTTTGGCCTTTGATTATGATTCAGTGTATTATGTTGTCATACTTCTTGCCATCACTTACTGACACTTAGTGACTATTTCATAGTTTTCACTATTCTAAAATGTCAATTATATGGAAAATGAAAATCCCTGGTAAATTTACATGTATTCAAATATTCGACTGGTAAGGGATATATAAAATGTATTTATTTAAATCTACGAAAACATATAATGTAAAATTAGTGTTCAAATTACACGTCTGGCTGTCTGTGTGGTAAACAACGCACGGACTCCACGTCCAGGTTTTACAATTGCTAACAAGCAGTTTTCAGTTCACTTTTTCAAACCTGTTCACACACACCCCAATGCATCCTGCCATGACAGTTCATTTCATGCCCAAAATGCAAAAAAAAAAAAAAAAAAAGCGTGAAAGTGCTTAAAACACTGCAAGCTTTTATCTTAGACTTTTTTCAAAACACCAAGCACCAAGCTCTCTTCTAACACACTCTGTCAGACAGGGTGTAAAAACCCACACTGGAGGATTTACTCTGTAAAACAAACTGGCTGTAAATCTTTTTACAGTCTGGCAGTAGGTTTGCCAGTAACGCACTGAAAAACATTTACAGTAAACACTATAAAACATATTTACATTAAAGTACTGTAATGTCTTACATAATATAAAATAACACACAATCCAGTACATTTGCTCATGTGGCTGATGGATTAAAATGGCTTACTAAAGATGCATATAGTTTTGCAGGTGGTAGAAAAGAGGTGAAAAATGTCCACATGAGTTTTGAAGACTTAACCAAATGCAGCCCTTAGTAGTGAACTAATGCAATTGAGAAAAAATGGTAAACTCATACTCATACTTTCTTTGTACAACCCCCTGCCCCCATGCTGAGCGAGAGAGCATGTGTGTAAAAACATAGAGAGAGAGAGAGAGAGAGAGAGAGAGAGAGATACAACTGAGGACGGAATGGCAACAAAGCCTGATTGGTCATGCTGGATTGTGGGTAATGGGCCAAAAAGAAGCAACCTTGCGTGTGTGTGTGTGTGTGTGTGTGTGTGTGTGTGTCACAGTTTAAGTGTGGCACCAAATCAACACCAGATGTAACACAAATGTAGAAGAACAGAGCCATATGGGCAGCTTTCTCTTTCTCTCTCTCTCTCTCTCTCTCTCTCTCTCATTCTCTTCCCCACCCTCTGACTCTGTCTTTCTTTCTGTCTCTAACTTTCTCAGTCTCTTCTTTCTTTCATTTTAATTCAGTGTAGCCTTATTGGAATGTATGTGTGAAGTACAATGTTATCACAGGAACTGGAATACAGTATGAAAAAGACAATGACAACAGCTATATTAATAATAATAATAATAATAATAATAATAAGAATAATAAAAGAATTGAGGTAATTTGGTAGGGAGGTTTACTTTGTGCCCTGCATTTTTTCCACTGGAGTAAGTCAAGGTCTCATTCTCTTATACTGGTTTCTAGATAGTGGAGAATGACATGTCCTCAAAAATCCACCCTCCCTCCCTCCCTCCCTCCCTCCCTCTCTTCTTGTTCCTGGCCCTTCAATTGATTGCCCCTTTTTTTTAAAAATGTTCTCAAACCCACGAAAGCACTCAGACACTGGTGAAAATGCATAGCGCCCCACGATTTTTGAATAGCAAACAGGAAGTACAATTTGCACATATGGGGTGTCTGCTTTTCTGCCTCCTGTGCCTTTTGTTTTTTTTTTTTTTGTCTTGTTGTCTCTCTTGGGAAAAGAGAGAGTGGTGTTGAGAAGTGCTGAGAGGAATCAAACCTCAGCTGAGACGTCAGTCTAATTAGTGTAAAGGACATCATTAGAAATCTGAATTTGAATGTTATTATTCTAAATTTGTACCATATGAGTGGTTTTACCATTTTTGGACATATGATTATTAATTTAGAACGAGTTTAAAATCTGAAGTTATTCAGTTTCTGAAAAGCCTTTGATATCTAATTTCATTAAACTTAATTAAACTTTCGTTAAACTTTCATTTAGTTTTAAAATGTGTGTAAACCTTGTTAAAGGAAAGTGTTTAATAAGTGTACTTTTAAAAATGATACTTAATATGAAAAGTTTATACTTTGAGTGTTAACACTTTATATACACTTTAACACATACCATATGTATTATTTTGGAACAACTTAATGTAACTTAAGTGTATTTAAATTATAATTAAGCTATGTTTAAATGAACCTTAAATGCATTTAGTGCTTTTGAGTGCTTTGAATAACTGTGAGCGTAATTTGTAGACACGGTTGTTAATACACATAAGGTACAGTATACATTATATTGCATCATCACTAAATATATCTACATTTGATAAACTTTTAAGTGTAAAATGCATGTGTAATTATGCAGTTAATTAGAAACAGCTAAGGACAACCTTCAGATCAATAGTCCAATGCCTTACATCGGCAGTTTGTCAGTAGAAGCAGAGCCCCATCATATTTATCAGCCTTAATCTTCATAAAGTCCTCATTGACCAATCCATGCATTTTAAATTACATTGAAGTGCTTATTATTTAGTGTAGCATGCTCACTGACCCACTTGCAGCTTCCATAGAGTTATTATTGCACCTAGTGGTCAAAAATGGAAACTGCAACAGGTGCTAGATAGAGGCCCACAGGGGCAGGAAACGAACTGCCCCATAGTCGCTCCGTCGATCAGGAGGGAGAATGGATGGGACAGTTAATGACAGGGTTGCCAGATTGTGCTAGGTTAAAACCATCTACAGCCACCACGGCTTTGTTTTGTAGCAAATAATCAGAATTAAATCTAATACATTTCCACAAAAAAGGCAAACTGTAAGTACAGACAGTGTAGTAGTAGTTACTGTGTCCTCAATATTATTAACCGTGTGTGCTACAGCAGGACTTTTGATGTCCCCGTCAGCAAATACTCTTGAGAAAATGTCATGTTTATTGTCCCCCCAAGCTGAAATGAGATTTTCGCCCTTGTATCCACTCTCCTACATTGAGCACTCTTCATTCTATGCCCCTGAATCACTAAATAATAAACTAGCACAGAGAAGTGCACTTCATTAAGCTGAAGTGGCCCTTGAGTGGCCTCGTCTCATTCACGCCCAGAGAGAATGAAGCCAAATGACAGCGAGGCACCTTTAAGTTGGTACTTTCCATTTAAAAGCAACATATTGTTGTATCTAATGGAAATGTGGTGGAGAAAGGAAAGCTGGGAATATGAGGGTTTTAATTAACGCTACCTTAAAGTTAATCTGATGGAAACACACTTCAGGCGACTTTAGCTGCTCTGAGCAGTTGTTATGTGATGTAATTATGTTCATTAAACCTGGGCAACTTCTTTTCATTGGAAATTCCACAAGGATAAAGAGTGCAGCAGTGAGTCTGAGTGCACTACCAAAGGCTAAACAAATTACTTGTCTGTCACTCCCCTTTAGCATGATGTAGTCATAAGATTAGTTAAGTATGTAACTGTGGTTCAGTGAACAAGGAGTGGTGAGAATCACATAGATACATTCTTTTGTTCATGTGAACACCTGCAGAATTACTTCAGCAAAGTCATGTAGCAATATATTATGCAGTATTTGCAATAAATACCACTGTCATTCAGCCATCATTCCCTGGAACCTTCTCTTTACATTTGGTGCCAGTCCTCTCCAGGTGGGTGCCAGTTCAGAATGACAAAAACCCTGATGTTTATTCAGCATTCATAGAATCACAGTTACATAGGTATAGCTCTATGTCAGTCTAAGTTCAATTTCATTCCTCCTAACCAGCAGTGAAATCCTAGAAGCAGTGAAAATCACCTAAATAACGAATGAAAACAACATGATGGGAAACAGGTCTCACCCTAGGACTAACTAGAACAGTGTTCAGAGATAACTTCAGCACTCACACTATAGATGGGCTGACTAACACTATATGATGACCTGCTAGCAGAAGCAAAAACTTCCCCTAGTGTCACACCTCTGTGGCATGTCATGGTATAGGCTGAGCGTTCTGCCCAACAATAGGCATCTATCAAAACCCATCGGTCAGCCTCTGTTTAGACAAGAGAGACCTGCATGTCTTTCCTCCATGGCAGATGAACAGTACATCTGAGGATCAGATGGCAACTGTCCAGTCTAAATAATATCACTGACCTCTTAGGGAACTGTGTTAGATAAAGGCGAACTTCAAATTGCATTCAAGACAACATACAAGACATGCGTACTATGGGCTCATGTATTCAGGACTTTCCTGGATGGCTGGGTTGCAGTCCTTAGTTCGAAATTCATACTGAAAGACCATAGGTGACCTGGCTGGGGGTGCCAAATCTCTCCCTCCATTTGGGACAGCAGATCTGCACAAGGAGGAAGATGCCAGGGTGTTCTTACCACCAGTGGTGGTAGAGGAAACCAAGATCCTGTGACAAGTAGGACTAGTATGCTAGTTGCTGAAGTTTGTGGAACATGGGAAAAATCACCAGTAGTACAGGAAAAGCATACAGTACACGGTGAGGCCAGTCACACTAATAGATGGTATTCTGGTGCATATTGTCTCAGTGGGCTGTCAAGATCTGCCCCAGAGAACCGTAATCAACAGTTTTTTGACTTGGCATTGGCAAAGGTAGAGAGAGATGCTCAACCTTGTGCCATCCTCACCACATTATCTGAGTGAACCAACACATGGCACTCTCTCTGAACCAATAAAAAGGACAGATGAACTACCCTCAATTCTGGCTGATTGATGTGTTGATCTGTTCTTAAACTAGGGGCCATATGATCCATTTTTCCTTTGTGTCTCCAGCAATCTAGAGCCTTTACTCCTCTTGCTAAAACAAGGACACATTTCTGTTTGAGGTGTTTCAGATCCAGGCTGATAACCCACTTCTGAAAAGCATGTAGCTCCAACAAACCTATAGAAATTACTGGGGACTTAGATGGGGAAAATAACTGGGGGCTTTAATGGGGGAAAACCACTGTGCAGGTCCACTGATGTGAACCAGTCCTTTGGTTGCATGGCTTGAATTACATTTGATATCCTTTGCATACAAAAAGGGAGGATCTTTAAGAACCAGTTTAACCTTCTCTTTCCAATCTAGAATTGGATGAAAAATGCCAATGAATGAACTTCTTAGGTCAGAGCAATAACTTTGTACTTTATTTGCAGTCTGATATTGACAAGGGCAATAAGTCCTGGAGCTTGTATTTATGTGTCATTGTCATCAGGACACACTGATCTGATGTCCCCATGAAGGTTCTCTGGGTGACTATTTAGTGGTGGACTGATGCTTTTAGGGCCCATCCCACATGATGGGCAGGAGGTGCTCGGACTCCTCCTAGGGGACTCCTCTGAATGGCATGACTTTGGTGCAGTGTGTTTGGCCATGGTGGTTTTGTAATTCTGAAGCCTGCAGATTGGGCTTCTTTGGCAGCAGGCCCAGGGCAGATTACACAGGGTTGATTTGCACACATCCAACAAAGCAGATTGTGCTGACCACATCTGAAACCGTGCAAAAACCCAGTTCACCCCACATCCTGGCCTGGCAAGGTGTCAATCAGTTCCTTTAATATCTGTAGATTGCAGTGATTGCTCCAATGCTAGCAGTAAGATGACTAACATTTTTGCCAGTGTGTGCCACACAAAATGTACTAGATATTGTCATCAGCACATTTGGTTTCAGCATGTTGGCAGTGAAAATCTGGACCTATTGTGTAGTCAGATCGCTAGCAATGTTTTACAGGCATCAGTGGCAGGGATGTGACCCAGTCCAACCTGCTTGTGATCCATCATATTAGCTAGAAGAGGGGTGTCCAAAATCTGGCCCCTGGGCCAAATGTGTTCCAGTTTTTTGGAACAATGTCATTTGTTCCAAAAAAAGAATCACAAAGGTATAAATAGATAAATTTGAATTCTTCTCTATCTATTGTAGTCTTTTTTCTTGTTTTCATGTAGGAATAAAATTTTGGCATTAGACCAGTCCTCAGGTATTTTGATATGGTTAAATCTGTCCCCCTTTTAAAAAGGTTTTGGACACCCCTGAGCTACAACATTACACCATGGAGTTCCAGCACATGTGAGCTGTCTGTCCAAATTTTTCAAGGCTCTCAATAAAATACTTGCACTTTGGCACAGTAAATTGTGCCATGACTGGTGTTGTGAAAAAGAGCACATTTGGTGCTGTGGGTTGCTTATCGTAATCCAAACCTACTTGGGTCACTGCCATTTTAATTGTGTTTGCCAAAGCTAGTTTAGTGTAGAGTCAGCAGTGCCTGCGAGCTAATGGGTGTCAGCACAGACTCATTTTTAGATTATGTACGGAATTGAATATGGAAGTTCGCTATCAGCCTGGAAGAATCTCCCGGACATGGTTAAAGACATGGCATCCTCACGGTCCTCTGGGGAAAAACAAGGGGAATGCCACTGTGATATAATGAGGGCTCTGTTGACGGACATGAACAGCATGTGTACAAGAGGAGAAGAAGAAAGGGAAAGATGTCTGTATGACAATGGTATTGCAAATAATGCTTTATTGATCATTTTGTGACTTTGTTGGAAGGTATCCAGGTGATTAGGAGAGGAGCTTTGGTGTGTTATTTATATGTATACTCTATTTAGTGTGGTAGTTTGTAGTTTGGGCTGTAATTTTCATTTCATTTTGAAGATTTTTTTTTAAAATTTAAGTATGTTTCATATGTTAAAATAAATTTTAGTATTGTTCTACTTTTAGTAAAATAAACAAATAAACAAAAACCTCATTCTAAATTCTTTTGAGGATTAGCAATATTAGTGTTACGTCCATCTTTAACAGAAGCAAGCTCATATTAATGGGTTACTCAGATTAATATAGCATTTTCTCTCTACACATTTATTCAGCTTATTCAGATTTATCCTTCAATAGCTAAATCTGCTTGCCAAGTTCAGTTTGCCTCACAAAAGGCCAAAGCAGGTGTTCAGTGGCTACAGAGTGCTGTGTTTGAATTAAAAATATTTTTTGATAAGCCTCTTTAAGTAAATCCTCTTATACTTTTACCAAAATGGAGAATATGTTGCATTTTGCATATTCCCTCAATAAAAGAATTTAAGAAAGTAATTAATGGGGACAACATATGGACAATCAATGGACAAACATATCCAGCAATGATAAAATTTAAAATGGGCACGTATTATTAAAACTAAGTGTCATTATTACCTAGACTGAACTGAATATTAATTTTGATACTTTATTGATAAGATTTCTTTTATGAGTGAGAAAATGTGCTACTTTTTCCCTGCAACAATGTAATGAGGTGCTAAGTGTGTAATGTAAGCATGGGTGGCTAATAGAAAATGTTAGCAACTTTCACTGAGCGCTAAAGTAATTTAGGCAATGTGCTAATTGTGAATTTAGTCCTAATTGTGTAGCTAGCATAAGTGTTTAATTATAAATGTTAAAATAAGGCAGCTGAGAATACATATAGACTAT
The DNA here is from genome assembly GCA_022985145.1 of Pangasius djambal. Classification (NCBI taxonomy): domain Eukaryota; kingdom Metazoa; phylum Chordata; class Actinopteri; order Siluriformes; family Pangasiidae; genus Pangasius; species Pangasius djambal. Next base: position 24,965,669 of record CM040985.1, on the reverse strand, counting down.
TGAAATAAAGTTCTCTTTTTTTTTTTTTAGCATTCTTAGCGACGATCAAATTCATTGTAATTATTAAATTAAGACCCTATTATTAACTAACCTGAGAGAGTTTTATTTTTATAGCTGAAATAAAAAGAAGTTCTAATTTATAATTTATAAATCTGCTACCTTGTTAGCTGCTAGCAGAATAAAGTACAAAAGTTCTGTCATGTACAGATGAACAGGGCTGATTAATAATAGAATAATAATAATAATATTAATAAGTAATAATACGTTTTATAGTGTTTTATAGTTTATAGTTTTCATCCACCGTTTTGTAAAAGGAAACACATTCTGGGTACATTGTCCTTCCGAAGTAGGCAGCGATTTTTCCAGCTTTTCTGCTGGTCAGGTCCCAAGAGTCGGACACACGTCATAAAGATAAACGTGTTTATAACACACAGAGCTTCCAGCCTTCAAATCTGTCTCTTGTTCATCCAGCCATCTGTGTGTGGTGTGTGTGACCGACACTATGAAATGAGTGTGCTTACAGGAACCAGTGGGATGCCAAGTATTCAGTGGGAAAAATTTTAAACGTCTTAAACGTTTTCATCCTAATTTGTGTCTGCAGTGTAATGCTGCTCTCACTGGGTGCGTCAGACATTTTGAAAACTGGCATCGAGTGACGCCAATTACAGCAGCGTCCACCAATTTATGATATAGCTTTTAGATAAAGGATTTAAGTGTTTGCAGAAAAATGTTACAGAAAAATGTTTGTATGTCAGTAAAGAAAGCAGCAGATGCCATAAGAGACACTTTTCAGATAAAAACAGAATGAAGGCTGCTGGGTTTCGCTGCAGAAATAAGAAGCAAGTCGACAGTGTGTGTGTGTGTGTGTGTGTGAGAGACTTTTGACTGGACTGCAATATCACTGTTCTCTCCTGATCTCCTAATACAACTTTATCTCCCGGTGTGTGTGTTTGTGTGTGTGGGTGGGTGTGTGGGTGTGTTTTAATGCATTTTCTGATGTCTTGAGGAATTGCGTCTGACGTTTAACCCCCATTCTTTCACTTCACTAACGAATATAATAAGATCAACCACAAAGAGTGTCGCTGCACATGTGTGAGTTTTAATGTAGACACTTCTTTGGTCGCACCAGGATCCTTGCGCCGGAGGGGGCAGGTTCCACCGCTGAGCTCGAGTGAAAAGAGCTAAATCAGTCAGAACCTGTTAGGAGTGTGTGTGTGTGTGTGTGTGTGTGTGTGTGTGTGTGTGTGTGTGTGTGTGTGTGTGTGACTGATGCACCCTTCAACCCTAGCGGAACACAATATAATGATCCACATCCGGGTTTAGGCATTATGTCTTCCTACACACACACACACACACACACACAATATCTTAATAAAATCTACATATTGGTTTGGTAAATTCAATAAGTAACCAAACCTCCTCTCTACTGATAGGAGTATGTGAGCCAAACAGACAGTTTTATTGCTAGAAGGTTATGTTTATTGTCATCCTTGCCTTGTTAATATTAGGCTACAGAATGATTATTCATTAACTAGTTTTTCATGTTGATGACCTCTGAAAAATCTTTGAAATTCGCCTTTGAAATTTTGAACATTTTATCTCAGTGCTCATGTCTAAGTACGCTCTGCTGATTTGTTATCAGCTCGTGCCGTTGTTCTGATTTACTCGTGAAATGATGCAGATGGATTGCATGCTACTACTGCTGTGTACAGTCCTAATCTCTTCTTCATCACTGTTTCAATGTTTGCATCTATGTAATGCTTGCATGTGGTACTCTCATGATGAACTTGTATAGATAGATAGATAGACAGATAGACAGATAGAAAGTGCAGTTGTATTAATGTAGGGATCTAAATCTCATTCTCATGATGTAATTTAAGTTGTGGCCTTTATACAGCACACACATTTATACTAAATATATTCAAGATGCCTTTCGCACACACACACACACACACACACACACCGAGCCAGTGAAAAGGCAGCGTCTCCCTGCTGTTATGCTAATACGTGCAAACGCTTCAGTGAGAATCAGATATGAATTAAATGAGGCCTTGGGCCTTTTTAAAGAGAGTGGAGTGTGAGATTAAGGCCCCATTTGTGTGTGTGTGTGTGTGTGTGTGTGTGTGTGCGCGTGTGTTATATTAATCCAATGACATGCAAACTGACACAAGTAGCCACGCTCACTTACAATCCGATTACACACCCAGAAGCATGTCAATAGTTAAAAAAAAAAAAAAAAAAACATATTCACAAGTCTACTATTTGCATATTTAGAATTTAATCATAGTTTTTTAAAGCACTGACTGATGCGTGAAACCTGCTGTTGCAGTTAACGTCTACCTGCTGCACTCTGCTTAGGTGGGATGTGTCTCCTCAGTAAGATGATGTCATCTGTCACGTACAGACAAACAATTCAGAGAAATAAAAACCCGAAAAAGAAATCTAAACACACGATTAAATGCTAGAGTTTTGAAATAAGAAGAATTGTATTCAGTGGTGCAAAGAGTACAAAACACGCTGACTTGAGTTTTTACTCAAGTGCTACTTTTACTCAAGTAAAAGAAAATCTACTTTTTAATTTAAAATTTAATTTACTTTTAAGAATCAAGAAAATTACTTACGTAAGAGTAAACAAGTCGTCTGGTGAAAAACTACTTGAGTAATTACTTTACAAATGGCTTTTTATATGTCTCGTCATTGTTAGCTATCTAGCAAGGATGCCGCTTACACATTATCCTGAGCATCACCTGTAGGCTGCAGCAGCACTGAGATACATTTAACCCAACAGGAAATCACTACTGAATATTCAACGTGTTGTCTTAAATTTAAAACCGAGGTTTCATACTGAAAAATATCACACTCAGCTAGCGATCAGCCAGCTATTGGTTTAGTTGTACATTTAGTTTCTGCAGGTCGGAGGTTGAGCTGTGAAATGCTGATGTCTCTCCAGGGTTTTAGATTTCATGATTTGCAGATTAACATCACACTGCTGATAATTGCACCTGTCGAAACGGCTTGGTCAGCCATTTTGAAAAGGAAGTTGCGCAATACATACCTTCTGTTCTGCTGTTATGTTGTGTTACTGAGGTTACGATGTGATGTGCCTCAGGTAAAAGCACCTAATGACCTTGACTTGACCTGATAAATTAATACAGAGAATCGCACCTTAGGATGGCCGAGGGGATTCGGATGGGGAGTTGGATGAGGCAAAGTCAAATGGCACATTAAACACATTATTAAACACATTATTAGGACTACGAGTGCCTCAGTTAGGGAACGAGAGCATTTTATTTAAATTGTTTCCATCAAGGAAACATTGAATACGACTTCATTTTTTTTTCTGTGTGCTAATCCTAATGTTTGATATATTCTAATTTATATAGTAAGTTTTTAATTTTTTTTTTTAACATATTCTAATTTATATGTTAAAGTTAGATTAGATTTATGTAATGTAATATTTATTAAGGCCCGTTATAAAGCGTTACCGTTAATTCCTGCCTGTGTGTCAGTGTGTGTTAGACTGCATTCATATATGCAATACATACAAAAGATCTGCCTAAAGAGACAGAAATGCATTTAGAATAAAATATTAAATGCGTATTTGGAGGATTAGGACTGCACCTGTTATGCGCGCTGCCAAATTTTCCTTTAATAGCCTTGATGCTTAACTTTTCAATGTTTTTTTTTTTTTTCTTTTTTATTCTTTGAAACTCTTTTCTTTCTGACACACACTCGCAGTGGTGTGGGTCAGTGAGAGAAGAAAAAAAAAAAACACACTCCCTAATCCCTGCAGTGAGGAATATCAGAGAACAGGTGCAGTGAGACAACACACACTCAACGCTTTGTGCGAAGAGAAGAAAGCCCAAGCGATGTTAAACGCCGAGTTAATATGGATTTAATGCCTGTCAGGGCGCTTCGGTGTGTGAGCAGTGCTCCAAATCCTCTCCGGGTGTTCACCAGGGTACTTTCAGGCCACACGAAAAGCCTAAATATAATTATGGTTATGCAATATATTTAATATACATAAATATATCTAATATACTTATACATTTGACATGACAGCTGTATGAGGGTATGCTTAATATAGAAAGATATGGATGTGAGTGAGAAAAGAAGAACCATTAACATTTCTATAGATATAGAACTCTTGTGGTGTGTGGTGGTGTGTGTCGAGAACAATATTCCACTAAATGTAGTCTTAAGCTTGCTCCTTTAGATTTGCACTGGAGCATCAAGGCGGATCTAAATCATCACACGCTCACCTAAAAACACAATTATTTCGGAACTGATTTTTTTTTCTTCTTATTTTGGTTATTATTATAAAGCCGTATGTACATTAACAAATTTCATAAAATAGCAGACTACATCTTTATTCTTTTATGTTCATCTTTATCATTTGTACAAACCAAACCTTGGGTCACGTCTTCAGCCTGGGTCTGAAATGTGGCGAGGTGTGCTGAACTATAAGAGCTCAACAGCAAATGACTTCGTTAATGGCGGGTTGTGATTTCCACCACTGTAACAAAACTTAAAAACAGAAAATAAATCACAGACCCCTGGCTACGCTTCATGGACCCCTGGGGGTCTCACGTTTTTAGAACCGCTCTTTACACCATGCTGAAACACAGGCTCTCAGCTTTAATTGCGTATGTTTACTACATTTGCCTCACATTCATTTCAGAATCAAAGAACAAATACTTTTGTTCATAATTTTGCTAGTCTCCAAAACTGACACTGTACCTTATACACATGCCAGCACATCAACTATAACACACACTAACACCAGTAAAGGCATAAGGCTGTAATTATTTACCGGACAGTAGTGTATTTGTGTTCAGCCACTGCTTTAGTGAATTCACACATTTTAACCTCGTGTGTGTTTAAGTTCAATGTTAATATCAGGGCAAATTGTTTTAGGTTTAAAGAGCTTCATACTCATGAGTTTAAAGTCTGAATAAAGGCCATGGTCAGAGTGGGACAGCTTGCACTGCGGTTTATTCTCTAACACAGCAGCTGAGGGTGACACTTCACGCTCCAACAGGATGAGACACACACACACACACAATCACTTCTGCTCCCTATGTTGCTGAAATGAATAAAGACTTTTTTTTTTTCATATCTAACACATCTGTTATAAAGCGATTCAGTTACAGATCCATTTAGGAGCTTAAAGCCGTAACAGAGTGCGGATCGGATTTGAGCAAATGGAAGCATAAGTGATTTTTAAATGGGGATTTAATCTGTCTTTTATTCTGGGACAGGAAAAAAAAAAACCAGACGAGTTATAGAGAAATAAACAGGCTTATATGGCTTATAGTTATAAATAATCTCTGTATTTATATATATATATATATATATATTTATAAAAGCTATATAAGCTAAAATATATATTTTGAAAAACTTAAATTCAATATAAATGTCCTATATACTGTATATTAAATATCTATTTTAAGATCTATATTATATACACCAGTGTAAAATATTCACCTCGATTTATTGCTATATTGAAATCTTTGGAGAAAATAATGCACTCTGTTTTATTCTATAAATGGTGCATAATTTTAAATCACAGCTGCATCCAATATTATGAATCATTATTTACGAATCTGAATCAATGCACATTAATCTAATCATGGTGTTGCCGGTGCATTTGAGCAGTTTGAAATTAATCTGCAGTCGCAAATGTCAAGATCCACAAATTTTGATTGTTAAATGGGCTCATTAATGAAAGACTTGTTGTTGTTGTTGTTGTTGTTGTTGTTGTTGTTTTGCAGTATAGGTTTGTATGCTTCCTCTGCACAGCCATAATAAATAGCAGTGTAAAAAAAAAAAGACTAGAAGTGGATCAGGTTGTGGAGTTTTGTTGTGCACTACTGAAGCTGAATAAGTGAAATTGTATTGAAGCTTTAAGAAATTAAACTGTTTTCTGTGACAAAATCAGAGATTAAAAGAACCAGCGTAAAAGGGACTTGCATTAATGTTGCATTACTGCAACACAGCAGCAAAAAAGCAGTGAGTGATGGATGTTAAGCCGTGGACAAGTTTTTTCCAGTGAGGATCACATTTTAAAAAAAATTTACATTTAATTAGAGCTTTTCTAAATTCTCTATATAAGCACAAACATTTTAAAGAAATCAGGTAGACTTGATGGATTTTAGGGAAAAAAAAGTACATAAATCTCCTCACAAAACCCCAGCGAGTGATTTTAACTTCTGTAGTGTTCAGTTGTTCTGCTCTGGGCTCAGATTGGATTATGCCTCAACTGAAAGTTGCTTTGGAAAAAAAAAAAAGGTTTGGTAATTGAATCATTGTAAATGGTACAAGGTTTTTAATGTTTAAGAAACACTTCATGCAGTTAGCACAACAACACACACACACACACACACACACACACCAAACCATGAACAGTTTTTTCCTTGCTTGATTACAACAGGCATGCAGTGAACACAAAATTCTTTCTTTCACTTCTTGACAAACTGCTAATGTTTGCTTACACTGTTACAAAAATGGTTACACTTAACTCTTAAACCTAGCATGAAAATGAGCAAATATTATATTGGACAACAATCATAGCACCAAAAAAAAAAAGGTTATGATTATCGAGACACACTGCTGATTGGATATGAGTGCTGGGAAACTGAATGCTGAATGAACTGAAAGAAATTACAGCCATGTTTAATGCGACACAGGGTTTTCCTTCACACAAATAAAGCCGAAGATATTACAAAATGCAGTTACAAAATGTACTTGCGTTCATTCATTTGCAATTTTTAAAAAAAAAAAATACATTTCATTCATTCATTTATTCGTTAATGCATTGCCTACAGCATTTCATTAGCATGGGATTAAACGGGATTAAAAACACACACAGGATTGACATGAATTGTCAATTCGACACTGTGTTCCGTTATTTTCAGTAAACACTGTACATGTGAAATGGTGTTAACTGAGCAGTGTGCAGTGTTGAATGGTTGGAAGAAAGTGTCATCTCAATACTACAGGTGGTAACTGTGTGTGGAGAGTGAAGGAATCAAGCTTTTGGTGGTTGGAGTCATTTGGAGTATCTGAAGCACTTTAGATGTTAAAGTACCACTGAGTTAAATTAAAGATTAATGTGTGCATAACTTTTTCTACAAAATTTAATCTCTGATGTAAAGAGAGTGTAAAATTGATGTGTCTAATCCAGTCATAAATCTGTTCTCTGGTGCGTGCATGCGTGTGTGCGTGTGTGTGTGTGTGTGTGTCCTCCGTGTGAAAGCGGCTCAATTGGAGCTCTTCATTCACTTCATCCCCCTTTATTCTCTTTATGTGAGCTCCTTTTGTTGCCTGTGTCACTCCCTGAAGTCTCTCAGTGCGTATAAAAGGGACACAGCCGAGTCTAGCCGGACTCACTGCACACACCGATTAGGGCATCCAGGAGAACTGTCTCTCTCTCTCTCTCTCTCTCTCCCTCTCTCTCTCTCTCAGTCACGCATCCTGTCCCGTGCTGTGTAATTTCCATCATGATGACGATGATGCCCGGTCTCGTGGCCATGTACCCGGGCTTGGTGCATCCCGCGGCCGCGTTTCATTCCGCCACGCCGCCCACTTTCCACGCGCACTCCGCGCTCCGGGCGCGCTCCGGCTTCCTGGTGGAGGATCTGTTGCGCATCAGCTCTTCTTCTTCCCCTCTTTCCTCCACCATCACTCCATCCGAGACTCCAGTGGCTGGATTTTCTTCTCCGAAAACTCCGAGCAAAGACCAGACACACCTCAAATTTGGTGTTAATGCCATCCTGGCACACACACCCAAAAAGCGTAAGTTCTATCTATCTATCTATCTATCTATCTATCTATCTATCTATCTATCTATCTATCTAATTATTATCTGAACCTGCTAAGTTATTTATTTATTTATTTATTTATTTATTTATTTATTTATTTATTATCTGAACCTGGTAAGGTATTTATTTATTTATTTATTTATTTATTTATTTATTTATTCTGAACCTGCAAAGTTGTGATATTGACACTCAGTCTCTGGATAAATTACAAACTTTACGAGCATTTCATTTATAACACCATACTACTTTTTGATCATGTCCTGATTTCAATTACTGCTGTTGCGATTTAGATTTTTGGTTTAAAAAGGTAAATAGAAAATTAAAAAAAAATCAAATCAAAAAAAAAAATCAAATAATTATTATTAAATGGAAAATTAGAATATATAAGTTGTTTTAAAATGCACTCTTGCTGCACTGCATACAATGTTAAGATGTAGAGTGATGAAAAAACTCTCACAGGTTGAATTATCATCTGCTGAACGAAGCCTACAGTGTTGAGTTGTGCAGTGTTAAACCGACTGTACAATGTTAACTAACAGCAGTTAACAGCTCTGATTCATCACAGTGTTAAAGTGTTGCCACATTTAAAGCCTGCAGTGTTTAATGTGAAACGGAAAGTGGCTCTCACATGGTTTAATTAACACCTGATTAACTTTTGTTAAACTGAAAAAGTTTTACCACATGGATTATTATCACTGGGACACTTCATTCGACTTCGAAAAATTAAAAAAGTGTGTGTTGGACATGGAGAAGGATGAGATGTGTGGAGAAGGAAAAGATGTGTAGAAGGATGAGATGTGTGGAGAAGGATGAGATGTGTAGAGAAGGATGAGATGTGTAGAGAAGGATGAGATGTGTGGAGAAGGATGAGATGTGTGGAGAAGGAAAAGATGTGGAGAAGGATGAGATGTGTGATTGCTGTTTGATTTGTTATTGATGGATGACTGTGATGAGTTTAATAGACACATTATATGCGATGTTATTATGATATCCATGTCGTTTTTGTGTGTTTAGTGTCCGTTCCTCGTCCTGTTCCCGAAGTTCACCCTAAAGCCCTGACTGTTCCGTATTTCGATGGATCTTTCTATCCTTTCCTCCGCTCGTCTTACTTCCCTGGTGAGTAACAGACACATGACTCATCAGAGATACACACTTTAGGCTAAAACACTCTAACACAAACATGTGTCTAATTATTACAATTACTATAACTTCTCCAAACGAATTTTGTGAAATGCATGGTCAATCTGCTCATCACAAACACACACACACACACACACACACACACACCCCAGAGCTAATTTATCTGATTTTATTAAGATTTTCTCTCAAGACCTCAAGGCTCTTTCAAGGTTTATGTAAATAAAAGTTGCATATTTTGCATAATTGCACTATTAATAACTTTATAGCAATAGTAATCCATAAATGACTCAGTGAATAAAACCTTTTTTAAATTAGCCTAATTAACTGTTTTTTTTATATTAGAGCAAAATAATTGCTGTATGTGAATAAAATATACATGAAAGTAAAGTACATTTTAATTATTCTAAGTTATATTAAGCAATGTTTTCTTTAATATGTTCAGTGCTGTGGTCTAATAAGCAATAAATTGTGACGTCAAGAAAAAAACCCTTAAAAAATATGAATCAACTGTGTGTAAATGAGTGTTGATTAATATAACAATACACAGCAACAGATTAATCAAGCTAAACATTTACAGAATTGTGTAATCAAATCCAAGCAAGTGATAATAAGCTGAAAATGTCCGTGGGATTCAGTGTTTGTTGCTCAATTTTAAATGACACACAGCTATAAGTTCATTCTCATTTTATTGCTTCAGGGGTATGTGTATAATAATAATAATAATAATAATAATAATAATAATAATAATAATAATAATAATTAAACCTTATTTTTCACCAGGATGCAGATTAAATCATTTTCTAAAAGCACTCTGACTTATTAATAATTAAAATTAATAACAGAGCCAGAGCAAAATGATGTTAAAATGGTTTAAGTTGAAAATATCATGATTAAACATTGTGTATATCAGAGCAGATTAGAATAATTACCGTTTCTACATCTAACTAGACTGAAGATGCTGATAATTAGAATAAAAAAATAATGTATATATTTATAAATGTGTATATTTCCATGATATAGTGAAATGACTGCTGGCAAGGAGTGAAATGAGCATAAAGTAACTTTTAGTTGAACACAAGCATGTGCTGTGTGTCTTCAAGTGTCCTTAGGGTGGCGTGCGCACTTCAGCTTCACAGTCCTTCACATGGTTCCTTTTTTATAGTCTAAGAAAGAAAAGGCCTTTGAGGCTGCGCTTTTCTTCAGGGTGAATAATAAACTGCGTCTCTTTTCACCCACAAGCCTTTTCTCGTGTTCGGCTAATGAAAGCGCTCGGAGGCCCTGCGCGTCCCCGGCGTCCCGGCGCGTCCCCGCGGCTCGTCCACGCTCTGGTCTGAGAGTGGAGTTTAGTAAACAGTCTCCAGGGCTTTGTGTCCGCGTGCGCGCGGTTCTTTTCTCCGCCACTTCATTAGGACACAGTTACCGTTTCACGCTTTATTAAGCTCTGTGTGTGTGTGTGTGTGTGTGTGTGTGTGTGTACGGCTGAACGCGCCTCCTGCTTAACATACGAATACACACAGCAGCGCTCATGTGCTAATTAGTCACCGCGTGGCTTTCTCACTCCAGAAAACAGAGAGAGAGAGAGAGAGAGAGAGAGAGAGAGAAAGAGAGAGAGAGGTTCTATAAAACATTTTTGTATGCAAACATTTGACATTATTATTGACTGAATTATGAATTATTGATAGGCAGGCGGAAATAAACATATAAACAATTGTAAGACTTCTCAGGGAAAACGAGGCTACTGTATAATAATAATAATAATAATAATAATAATAATAATAATAATAATAATAATAATAATACCTGTAGTTTATATAGGCTAGCCTAACTGTGTGTGAATCATTTGTTTACCCCTCTGTCTCTAACACACTGAATTGGATGTGTTGGAGCAGGATAGTTCATTTATGATATACTCTTACACATAATCACTTTTTTTCCCCCTCTTGCTGTTTATTGGTGCTCAGGATCGTCCTCGGTGGTCCCGGTTCCTGGGACGTTCTCATGGCCATTGGCCTCCAGAGGGAAGCCGAGGAGAGGGATGCTGCGCAGGGCTGTGTTCTCCGATGTGCAGCGTAAAGCTCTGGAGAAAATGTTCCAAAAACAAAAGTACATCAGCAAACCAGACCGTAAAAAACTCGCCACCAAACTGGGCCTTAAAGATTCTCAGGTAATTTTATTTACATTGCTTTTTGCCAGACATGGCGGAATTAACCAGCCTGGTCTTTCTCCTCTGACCTCGCTCATCAACATGGTGTTTCTGCACTCACACACTGTAGCTCACTGGAGTGGATGTTTTTTTTTTTTTTTTTCACACCATTCTGTGTGTAAATTGTGGAGACTGTTGTGTGTGAAAATCCCAGGAGATCAGCAGTTTTTTTAAATACTCAATCCAGCCCATCTGGCACCAACAACCATGCCACAGTCGAAATCACTTAGATCACGTTTTTTTCCCACATTCTGATGTTTGGTGTGAAAATGAACTGAAGCTCTTGACCTGTGTCTACATGATTTTATGTATTGCACTGATGCCACATGATTGGCTGATTGGATAAATGCATGAATGTAACGGGTTTCAGGTGTTCCTGAAGTAGCCTGTGAGTGTATATAATATAATGACCTGCAGAGCTTTATTTATTGATAATTTTCCCCTTTTGTTTTCTGCGTGCAGGTGAAGATCTGGTTTCAGAACCGGCGGATGAAGTGGAGGAACTCTAAGGAGCGTGAGCTGCTGTCGTCCGGAGGCTGCAGGGAACAGACGCTGCCCACGCGGACCAACCCTCATCCTGACCTGAGTGACGTGCGGGATAAACCTTTACACCATGAGGAGGCGGATGAGGAGGATGGAGTGAGGAGTGTACACACTGCACACTCGTACCCTTCACCGAAGTCTGAGTGCTCACACCTTACCATGTCCTCACCATCAAGCAAACACTCGGACTCTTCTGACTCGGACGATGAGATCATGGTTTCATAACCTTTATTAGAGAACACTGTGTGTGTGTGTGTGTGTGTGTTTGCGTGTGCGTGTGCGTGCGTGTGTGTGTGTAGGATATTGTTATCAGCACACACATGGTTTAATGTTCTTGCTGTGTTGCACAGTGGTTTTGGAACTGTACAGTATTTTGTACAAATATTTTTGTATGGATATTTTATACCAAGAATGTTGAGTTACATACACTTATATTTCACATAGATATTTTTATTAAAGGCTGTAGACTTGTGTATAATTTATACGAATGCCTGTGTGTCTCAGTGTATGAATATTTGTATGTTTATGTTTTTGTTAAAAAAAAAAAAAGGCAATAAATTGTAACATTAATCTGAGAATGGTTTGTGATTACTGCTAAATTATTAAATAGGTCTAGATTACTAAATAAATCACGTATCCTGGAGAAACATGAAGCTGTATGTCTGTCTCCCTGTCTGTGTCTGTCTGTACTTCAGGAAGTGCTTTTGAGGTGTGTTTACATGTGAGAAAGCTCAAGTGAGCTGAAGGTGCGATGTACAGTAAACATCAGCATTATACACTTGATAGATTTATTTTAGACTGAATTAAAATTGAATGGAAATGTGTTTGTTACATATTTAAAAAAGATGAAAAGATGTTCTACTTTGTGTTCATATCTAGGATGAGCTCCAGATTCACAGACGACCTGATCAGCAGAAAGTGCTTACTGAAGATTAATAAAAGAATGAAAATACACAAAACACAAAAGTCTCTCTGCACTAAAGCCATTTTTGTGGCGCTTATTAAATATGTGACCAGGGAAAGAATGTTTAAATCTTTTTAATCCTACATTTACTCCTTTGGCTTTTTTTTTTATCCCAACTGACTTAGAACTGAGAGAGAACAGAACTGAGCAGCTGAGGGTTAAAGGTATTGCTCAACAACCAACAGAGGCAGCTTAGCGGTGCTAAGATTTGAACCAATGACCTTCTGATCAGTAGCCCAAATCATGTGCATGATGACTAGATACCCTTTGACAGTTTAAAATAAAACTGTATGAAAGTCAGGATTGCTTACTGGGTGGGGCTGTTATGTCATTTCCTGTTTTCGAATTGTTTTGCCAAGAGTTTCTTGCCTGATCGGCGTCTTAACTATACTGTTTCTTTCCTTTTTAAATCAATAATTTTGCACTATCGTTTTCATCTGTTGTATTTTTCACATTCTCTTCTTCCGTATTTTAATTTTTTACTCTCAAAGTGCGCTTTTGTATTTTAAGACAGCAAGCGGAGGCTATCCACACCGGATCCACGCCGTCTAAAATAATATCAACAAATCTTTGACTAAGGTGCGTTAAACAACATGTCTAACATTCAGCTTGTTCAGTGTGTTGAGTGCAGGATGTTTAGTCACTCTTCCTCCGTCGTTAGTAATAGCTTTATTTGTGATAAATGCATGTTAGTTAGGTCTCTGACGGTGAAGACTGCATTAGAGGTGCGCACCCAGACTCTAGAGAGGGTTAGTGAGAGTGAGAGCAGTGTAGTTTCTGTAGGGGAAAGTCTGGATGCCTTAGGCGGAGTTAGTAATCCCCCAACTCCGGCACTAGAGCCCTCACAGCGGGGCGAATGGGTGACGACTCGGCGGCATAATCGCAAAGCCAAAGCTATCGCTAAGGCTCGCCCACGGGAGCACCACTCCTCTCCGCTTCACGTGTCCAACAGGTTTGCTCTCCTCAGTGATGCACCCGCTGAGAAACCTGAAAGAGGTCTGGTTATAGGTGACTCTATCTTACGGCACGTGAAATTAGCTAGGCCTTTAGGGGCACCAGCAGCTTTAGTTAGGTGTAGGAGCCAGGGCCCCAGACATAGCAGGTAATCTTAGGGTCTTAGGCAAGCACAGGTTTTCAAAGATAGTTATTCATGTAGGAGCTAATGATATACACCTTCGTCAGTCTGAGGTTACTAAGAGTAACATGGTAGAGGTGTGTAAATTAGCGAAGGCGATGTCCGATGCAATAGTGTGCTCTGTCCCCATCCCAATGTGGCATGGCGATGTAGCTTACAGCAGGTTATGGTCGCTGAACTGCTGGATGTCCAGGTGGTGCTCTGAAAACAATGTGGGCTTTATAGATAACTGGACTATCTTTGAGGGCAAGGCTGGCCTGTTAGGGCAGGACGGTGTCCATCCCACTCGTGAAGGTGCTGCTCTCATTTCTTGCAGCATAGCATATAGTCTCAGAACAGGCCTAGTTAATCAGTGACAATCCAGGGCCAAGGCCAAGGAGCAGACAAGCAGGCTAAACCGACCGTCTGCTAGCTACACTGAGTCGTCACTTAGGTTCCACCATATTGAGACTGTGCACTGGCTATGTACCTAAATCTTTAAATTAGCAGTTATCAAGCCCTTGATTAAAAAAACCTGACCTTGACCCCTCTCAGCTGTCTAACTATAGACCAATATCAAATCTCCCCTTTATCTCCAAGGTCCTAGAAAAAGTTGTAGCACAGCAGCTATGCTCATACTTACATAGGAATAACATTCATGAAATGTATCAGTCAGGATTTAGGCCTCATCATAGCACAGAGACAGCGCTGGTTAAAGTGGTAAATGACTTACTACTGGCCTCTGATCAGGGTTGTGTCTCCTTGCTTGTGCTGCTTGACCTTAGTGCAGCTTTTGATACCATTGATCATG
>CM040985.1:24940174-24950971 GCA_022985145.1 Pangasius djambal | reverse complement strand
CGTTCACTCCACGCATTCACCTGGCATTCCTTTATCTCCAGGAATGGTGCACCTTCTCAAAATGTTGAAAGAAAGAAAGAAAGTTGTTGTTTTTTACTTTGGTACAGCCACATACCTGGCTAGTAATAATTCTGCCATTCCTCAATGTTTGCATTGGCTCTTTCTTTGGGGAAACCACAACTCTCCTCTCCATAGGAGAAGCTAGAAAGAAGTAAGGGAAGAAAGAAAGAAAGAAAGATGTTGTTTTTTTCTTTGGTACAGCCACATACATGGCTAGTAATAATTCTGCCATTCCTCAATGTTTGCATTGGCTCTTTCTTTGGGGAAACCACAACTATCCTCTCCATAGGAAAGGCTAAAAAGAAGTGAGAGAAGCAACTCCAACCACACAGACAGCTGTAGGATGCCTTAAACACTGACTGACTGACTGAGTGGGTAATGGCTATCTCTATAAGTGATTGGGAACTAGTAATCTGGCTCAGAGTAAGGTGACTTGAGCAACCCCACCCCCACCCCCACCCTGATATCTTTCATGGAAGAAAAAGAGCAGAGTGGTATTTAAAAAAAAAAAAAAAGGAACAGATGTAATTCGTAAATGTTTCAACTGTGTTAGTGAGAAAAGGAGGGAGCATAACAGGTTTTAATACAAACTATAGGCCACTGCTAAATCTAAACAAATTGGTTTATCCCACTCCCCCATGCAAGCCCGTTGAATGACTATCACTCTTATTTTGTTTTTAGCAGACCAGTCCCTTTTTCAGCCTTCTTTCATTTTTAACAAAAATACAGTGTGCCTGTGCATTAAAGGGCATATAACCCCAAAAAAATTTCATTTTCCCCTAACCTAACCCTATCCGTACCCTGTCCTAACCCTAACCCCAAACAATACCTAACCCTAACACTAGCCATAACCCTATATTAACACTAACCCCAAGCCTAACCCAGGCCTGCCCTAACCCTAACCTTAACCTTTTCCTTTACCTCTACACCTAACCATAATCTTTCCTTTATTTTTATACCTAACCATAAACTCTCTTTTACCTTTATACTTAACTGTTAATTTCCCCCTTTGGTATATTTAAGCATAGCCTTTCCCTTATGATTAAACACTAATCATAACCTTTCCCTTATTTTTATGCCAGGCCTTAATCTTATTTTTAAGCTTAATTATAATTGCATTTAAAAAAAAAAAAAAAAAAAAGCAGTCATAATTTTGATTCGGTTTCTGTTGTTTCCTCTCTTTTTGGGTTGGGGGGTACTATACCTTTTTAAGGAGAGGAGAGTTCTAATCGGTGAGCCTGTGCATTAAAAGATAATACTCTTCCTGTTTTAAGATCAATATTTGAATAGTCCTAAACTAACCCTAACTAACCCTAGCCCCCACCCTATCCCTAGTTCCAGAGGACCCAACACAAACCAAACCAGAAGCCCCTAACCTGAATTTGCACCACTTGTCTAGAATGAGATAAAGTTCTATTGTGCAATTTCATTTCCTTTCAGTGTAATGGTTAAAAAATATTCTAGTAAAATAGTCTACCTGTAGATGTACATTCCATGTAAAACAGATTGTACTTCTTGATAATGTTTAAATGCTTTCTTCACGTGATGTGTTTCAGTAGACTTAGTACAAGACATTTTTTGAACAATGTATGTGGTTATGAATCATTTATAGAAATGATTAATTTATAGAAATGTTAATCTTCAAATCTTCACTTAAAAACATTTTTTTTAATATTGCTATTTAACAGATATAAGCCGATGTTCCACTGATATACTTGCCTTTCTAGATGCTGCACAGTTGCAGGGCAGTGTGTTCACTGACCCATTTAGCATCCATAGAGTTATTATTGCACCTAGTGTTCAAAAATGGGAACTACAGCAAGTGTTAATAGAATGACACTACCCCATACTTGAGGGAGGAGCAGTGGAGAGAACAGTTTATGGTGTCGTGATATTTGGCTAGTTTAAACTACTCTGTGGTTGGAACAAACACAGTTGAACAAATGTATGTCTAAAACCACTCAGCTGCTAGACCAGAAATAGGCAAACCAAGACCTAGGCCCATGGGTCTGTCTGGTCTAGCAGCTCGTTCTGAGTATTATCATCTGGCAAGACAGTTTTTGTGAACCAATTTTTTGGTGTTTATTCTGCTATTTTACATATGTCCTATAGCTGGAGCTGCGACACTAGGCCTGCTCTTTTCACTGCATTGAGGTCTCCAAACTTGCAAAATATACTCAAGAATGCTTGTTTCATTCAGCTCCACATATGTGCGTCCGAACATTGAACTTTGATTAACTACAATAAATACTGTTATCCATCACAGTTAACTGATCAGCATCTGACTTCTGTGCTGAGGATTTCAACATCAAAAATGACACCAGACTTTTCAGCTCTTGCAAAAATAAGTGACCAGCTTCATTGTTCACTTTAACCTGAAAGATGACTGAGAATGGCAGAGGCATGTTTGACTCCCTTGTGTTTAATTGCATCTTTAACAGTTCACTGTCAGTCTTTTACAAGTCTAATTTCATGTATATAATTTAATGTGTTTGTGTTGTTATTATGATTCATAAATGTTGCAGTATCATTATTTCTGCTATTTCTTTTTTTTATTTACATTACTGATGTCGCTCTTATTATTTCTGATATAACACTGCTGTTATTATTCAGGACCATACTATTATACCATTTTTACTTTTTGTAAAAAAAAAAAAAAAAATTCAATGTATTGTTTGCCTATGGTACCTATGTAATTCAATACAAACACATTTTCACATCATATGTGTGGCTCCTAGCTTATTTAATCAATGCGTCCAAAAAGTTTCTCCACCACTGGTTTACATATACACTAGTGCATAATAGTTTATATGTTGTGTATATAGTCTGAAATAATCTAGAGTGGTTCATGGTTCCAGGGTCACAGTTTGAAGTCTGGTTCTCAGCTCAGCATCTGTCTGAGTTGTACACCAGCTTCCTGTCGCCTTCCAAAATTATGCCGGTGGAATGGCTACTGTACATTGCCTGTAGGTGTGAAAGAAAGAGAGAGAGATCTGGGGAATTTGGAGGCCAAGTGAGCCTTGGGCGCCCATGACCCTGACGCTTTTTCACCGGTTGTCCTTCCTTGGACCACTTTTGCTAGGTACTAACCACTGCATACCAGGAACTTCAAGTTCAAGAACTTCAACTACAAGACCTGCCGTTTTGGAGATGCTTTGACCCAGTCATCTAGCCATCACAATTTGGCCGTTGTCAAAGTCACTCTGATCCTTAAGCTTGCCCATTTTTCCTGCTTCCAACACATCAATAACTGAAAGTGGTATTAATGTGATAGGTAATTGGTGTATACTATATTTTAGTAAAATGTAGTACATGTACAGTATAATGTACATGTACTACATGCATAACAGTATAAACTATACATTAGTGATAAGTATCAACCCACTACTACATACTTAATCTATTACTTAAGGCTGAACAAAAATACTAAAATAGAATTTATGTGATCTAATAAATTAGTATACTTAATGTAAATAGTTTATTTAATCCTCTGTCTATCACTGTTATTTTGAAGGTTATGAAAAAAAATCGTACACAAAATATGTTGTTATAAACATGTAAGTAAAATTTTATTCATCCAAATGCAGGATTTAAAAAAAATGAATGTTGTGTATTTAAATCATGTACACAGCAAATAAACATTCAACAATGAGAATAAAGTTAAAACGTCCCGAGTCTGTGCTTGAATCGACTTACATCCAACTTTATAAAATGTAGGCACATCATAATCTGAGAGTTATTCACAAGGTATATACACACTGTACAATCCATATTTATATAAATACACACACACACACACACACTGACGCATATGCACACACTTGGCAGTGCTGATACCATATTTGGCTTCCATTTCAAATCTGAACGATGTTGCATAGGATCAAGATGCTGAATGACATTATTAACAAAAAACTGCACAAAATCAGCAACACAAAACCACAATTAATTCCTGATATCAAGTGTTGACTGAGTTAAAAGTTAACATTTGTTTCTTCTGTCATTTCATCTACTAGCTCTTCCTAAAAGTCTATAAAAGCAGCGGAAGAGTCATCTGATATGGTGTTATTTAGCATTAAGGTCCCGTATCTTACATTGTATTTTGTATTTGATCTTTTCCCTGAAGTCCACTTATAATATTTGCGTAGTTTTATGTACAAAAAGTCATAATTCATTTTTACACGACCATTTCCCTTCCTTTCTTTACCTCTCAGAACAAAATGAAGAGATAATGGGAGATAAATAATGACATCTGCTAGTAGAAAGCTGTTGATTTTAAAAATAGGTGAATGTTTGCTGTTACTGACAAGACTAGCTATAGAGTTAGCAAACAGCAAGGCGAAATCTAGATAGAAAGCTAGTGTTAGCTCATTGTGTACAGTGCATACTTTGCTAGATAAAGCTGCCTCAGTCAGCATTCATACTGGATAGTCATGAATAAACGAGATATTAAAATGAAATTCTACTTATTCTACTTCTGTTGGGTCTATCTGGACTTGCATCGTCCTTCAGCAGTAATGTTAGGACATATCTTGCCCTCATTCAGAACACAGATGCTCATGTAGACACTTATGCAGCTTATTTTTTTGATGATGGCAAGGTACAAGGTTTACCTGCATGCTGCAACCTCTTTCACTCAAATACTGCTACAGATTTCAGTGGGACTGGGCGGGGCTAACCTGCTGTAGAGTGAATGGGCGGGGCTAACCTGCTGTAGAGTGAATGGGCGAGTTCCTTTAAATGAGTTTTGAAGAAACAAGAAATCTAAAATGGGCTTAACAAACTATATTAAGCTCTTTTATTTTAGAAAACCAGAGAACATTTGGGATTCCAAGATAAGGGTTCTTTAAGTCATTCCCCTTCACAGTGGTGTAGCATGGGAATTAAGGCCAAAGTAAAGTTCTGGACAGTCAATGAGGTATAAACACTCACATATACGCATGCTTTTTGTGCAGCTCCTTCAAAGCACCCAACAAAGTCTGCCAAATTTTCTTTCCTCATCCTCAAAATTTCTTTCCTTCTCTGCGTTTAATAAGCAATATGATGACTGTGAGCATTATTAAAATGATAAAGCCACTCTGAGCTGCTCAGGTGTGCAGCATGAAGCCCTTTTGCTCAAGAGAAAGTGAAAAGTTCAGGATAAGAACACAGCATCTCTCAGGTTCTCATTGCAAAACGCAGTAAGGCACTGGGTTCTTCAGCACCAAAACGAGGGGAAGAAAATGTAGAGAATGAAGGTGTTCAACGGTGAATGAGTGCAAGGCAGGCCTGCTAGACACATCTCACTTTTCAAAAAAGGAAAAACTCCATGCTGGTGAGGTACCATTACTGATCATGCAAACAAACTATTACAGAACAGGAAATTAAAGTACACAAATTCATGTCACCTCCTCCTCCAGAAAGTCTCCCAGAATGCATCAGTCCTTTGTCTTTAAGTTATAAAATGATGGCCAGCATCAGAATAAACTTTTGTGAGCCACCGTCATGTGTGTCCAGACATTCACAGTAGCGAAGAGCACAAAGTCATTCATAGCACCATTTTGTCAACAGAATGCAGTATGAGAGAAGAGATAGAGAAGTTTAGAGTTTTGATGCTTCTCAAAAAAACGTCAGGTCAGGGATACACAAAACTAGGATATGAAGATATTTAGCAAAGCTTTAAGACTTATTATTATTATTAGACATTATAGGTGGACTATAGTGAGGTAAGGATTCTGAAAAATCTCTGTCTGATGACATGTGCTATTCTTTAATACATCCATCACAGCAGGTGGTTTGCAGATGAATTATAAGTAGTGCAGTTTCTGTCTTCCTCTTCTTCTTCCTCCTCCTCTTCTTCTTCTTCTTAAGCTCATGAAGCCTGTTCACTTTTTGCCTCCATGAGCTACATTATGGGTATTGGATTATTTTATTTTATTTTAAATTTTCACCTAATTTTGTAACTTGACACACAGCAAGTTGAATTGTGAGTAGTGCAGTTATTTTTAATTTTCTTTCCTTTTTTAAATTTTCTTAATTATTAACTTTCTTTCCTTTAAATAAAGTTCCGGCATAGGATACAAATAAAAGCAGCAGCTCGATCAGTGCTGCTTGGGCAGAGGAAACATTCACAGGAAGTTTGTAAGTAAAAGTATAAAATGAAGCATCAGAGTGTTGACTCCAGTGATGAATCAAGGATGTCGTCATGGTGACCATTACTGTTGGAGTCACTGTCGTAACTCTGAGTGCTGGAGCAGTTCGCTGCCTCCTTCAGACGCATCAGCATGTTCATCTGAGAGGGGGAGAGAAATACACAATGTTTACACCTGTCTGTCTGCATGTGTGTGTCTGTGTCAACGTGTGTGTGTGTATGTCTTTCTTACCAGTGGATCAGCATCGCTGTCACTCTGGGTGTTCTGTTTGATAGCGCCTTCTTTAGAGGAGGAGCCTCCATCCAAACCCACATCCTCTGGGCGGAGTTTTAGCAGAGCAGGCCACTCAGGATGCTGGGAGCTTGATCGCCATGGAAAAGTGTCCAACACCCAACGAGCAGGATCATCCCATGCAGCTCTGCGTCCATATAGCTGGAGGGGGAAGAGACGCAAACACACTCAGTTTACTCATCCTGTTAGAAACACTGCAACACTGGCCATGAGTGCAATTTGTTGGTTTTATGGTGCTGTGTTATGATGCTACAACTAGAGATAGTGAGCCTGTGTGTGTGTGTGTGTGTGTCACAGTGACTCAGAGCATCTTCTCATGCTGCAATGAAATGAGTTCCTGTTTGAACATATTCCAGTACTTCTCCTCAGAAAAACATGGAAAATCCGGTCCTTTCAAGTAGAAATTAATGCAAAAGAAAAGCTGCTCACTGCTGACTGTGTGGACCGCCACACTGTTGAGACATCAGGTGTGTTTATGTCACAGAACTTGGGCGCAGTGGATTTTGTTTTTTCATTAATATATGACTCTCTGATGGGTTGACTTATAGTGACACCTGCAGAATTACCTGCAAACCCTCTCTGACAGCTTCCAGCATGTATGGAATGATGCTGTAATTCCACAGATCTGTAAACCATATGCGTGATCCATCCACGTCCATCGGACACGAGAGGAACAGACGTGGTCCTGCAGCAAACACACACACACACACACACACACATACACACACACACACAAATATTTATAACTGTTCTGTTAAGAAGAATTTTGTCTACAGATTACACTGAAGGCTTTCTCACCGATAGTGACGTCTGAGGAGCTGTGAGCCTCCAGGAAGCAGTTGAGATGATGCCAAACACGAGGAATCCACTCAATGATCTTCACCAGCTCTGGATTACGTGTTCGGTTGCTGATTTCTGTTTCAATAAGCTTCCTCCTCAGAAAACGGCCCAGAAAGC
Organism: Pangasius djambal; assembly: GCA_022985145.1. Taxonomy (NCBI): domain Eukaryota; kingdom Metazoa; phylum Chordata; class Actinopteri; order Siluriformes; family Pangasiidae; genus Pangasius; species Pangasius djambal. The sequence continues at coordinate 24,943,535 of CM040985.1, read as the reverse complement.
CCTTCACTGGCTCTGTGTGATTCGCACACAAAACCCACCTGCGGCACATCGTAGTAGTTTAGCATTAGAGTTTTGTTGTGACTCTCAGCAGGAGCCAGTTATCTAACACTGTGTTCACATTGCACCTTGTGTGCCAGTGGGAGTTCCTATCTTTAGTTTCTTGCTGACTGCCATGGTGTCACTTTTATCAGCACACAAATGACACAAACCGCTAGCTAAAGAACATACACAAAACCCATTTGTGTACAAAAGCCATTTGTCTACTAATGTCAGAAGGACCCTAAAACATTTTGCTCTTCACAACAGAATGTTGAAAACACTGGAGCTGTTCTGGTTTTGGTGGAGTTAAACCCAAGGACTAACGCCGTCTGGATCAGGAACTGCAAGCAACAAATATGTGAAACTAAAAACATGGACATAATAAAACTTTCTGTTTCAGGGTCAGAAGAAAAACACCATGATAGAACTTTCTATCTCTATTGGTAGTAGCTAAATTGCTTTGCTTAACTTTATCATGTCTTGTCTCTCCTGCTTCACATTGCCAGAAATGACCAGCTCTCATTAAAAATGATTTTGCTGTCATTGCAAACCCATGATACTGTACTAACAGAGCAGGCCAGGGCCACAAGAATGACCAAGAAATTAAATGTAATTTAATTAACAATTTAAATAAACAAAATGCATAAAATATTTAATGAAAATTTAAAGATATGGAATATGCACATATTTAATTTATAATATTAACAAAATAAAACTTATTTAATATGATCTGATTAAACTGTGACAATGCCACCCAATGGTCATTCAACATTTATGGCATTTAGCAGATGCTCTTATCCAGACAGACTCACAGAAGTGCTTTGGAGTCTCTTATCAAAAACACACCCTCACTCTAGTTCACGGCCTAAGATCATGTTAATACAGCATGATCATTAAGATTAAGATTCAACTTTATCGTCATTGTGCAGAGTACAAGTACACTCTGAAATGCCAGTGAAATGCAGTTTTTCGCATATCCCAGCGCCCCTTGAGCAGATGTGGTTAAGGGCCTTGCTCAACAGCAGCAGCTTGACAGTTTTGGGGCTTGAACCCCCGACCTTCTGAGCAGTAACCCAGCACCTTAACCGTCATGATCATAATACAGATGCAACATGAGATCAATTGCACACAATATGTTAGTGATACTGGCACACGATACTATGTGATCTCTTTATCCACAACATTTTTATGTTCTGGGAGCTGATGTACAGTATAACAAATATATCCTCACATCCCGATATACAATAGATATTAGATACGTATAATCACACTGATTTGTTACCTGAAGTTATGGTGAAGCTGTAAATTCGGAGATGAAGATGTCGTCTGACTCATTGTGCCGATGATGTATGGGCTGGAGAACAGACACAAAAGCTAATTAACAATTAAATATTCAAAACAAATAAACAGAAACTATTCTTTAGTACTGAAATAAACTTCTCATTAACCCAGACCTTTTATTTATTCTTTTTTTTTTCATCTTTATGTTATATTTCTTCCTGTGATTGTTTCCTCTCTCTCTTACCTGCTTAACTCTGCACTGGAGTTCAGGAATGTTAGGGATGTAACCAAATATGAATACATTATTCGGATTGAACAGATTGTGTGTTGTAAACAAATATAAATAAAGATATGAATAGTAGGTGCAGAATTCAGGTCTTTTTTTAAGAATGCCAGCAAGAAACATTCACAGGGCATCTCGAGGTGTGCATCAGGACTGGAACCCAGCGAGATGCAAGACAAAAGATGGGAGTTTTCTATTTTCATACTACAAACTTGCTAAAGGTGTGATTATGAAGCTCAGAAGACAAAGGCAAAATTCGTTAACAAATAGGAGGCGCACAATTCTTTATTTCTATCCTCAGACATTGGCTCCAGTAACCTGACCTCACAGCAGATGAATTTTATTTGCAGAAAGTTCTTCAGACGGAAAAATACGGGAGTGTAGTCTGAGTTCTGTTTCGGACTTGTCACGCAACTTGTCTCCCTTCCTGTTTAATTAAATGCGTGAAGGCCTACCCAATATATAACAAGTTTTTAGGTCATTTATGCGATAACATTCAGAGAGGCTTAGCTCATTGTATGATAAAAGGGTCCTTACGTACATTCGTACATCCACTTACATTATGGTGAAACGTATCAGGTCAGAGCACCCTGGCACAGAGTACACTCACAAATAATAAGAATCAGCATAAAGAGAATGAAACAGATTTTAAGCATAAGAGAAAGAAAGGAAAATCAAATAATTCCACAATAGAGCCTCTGCTCCTCAGCTCCCGCAGACCACATGCTTTGCGTTGAGCATATCTCTGCTGGGGTCTCCAAAAAATAATCATTGAATTGTTTTTAAAAAATTGCACATGAGAAATGGTATCTCACAGTTGGAAACACCTGGGGATCACCAAGGAGGAGCTGGAAGCTGTGGCTGTGGATAGAGACGTCTGGGCTGATTTTTTCAGCCTGCTGTCAGTGCGACCCCCACCAGGAAAAGTGGAAGAATGAATGAATAAAAATAAATGCAAAAATAAGTACATAAATAAATGAAATGTTAAGATTATGCTTTATAAAGATATGGCAACATGTTTGCGGACTAGATTTTCTGCTATTATCACAAATGAGTAACAGATGATTATTTAATAGAATATTACAATTATATATTAAATCTACTACATGCTTCATTATCAATGTGTGTGTGTGTGTGTGTCTGTCTGTCTGTCTGTCTTACCAGTGCTGGCGCGTTTGGGTAAGCAGGCCATTGAATATCTCCCCTAGTGAGCTGATGTGATGCAAGTTGTCCAGTATGATAACTGAAGGAGCTTCACGTTGATCCACACTGCACTGTTCCACAACAGCCAACAAATACTGTCGCAGCTCCTACACAGAGCGAGAGAGACAGGGAGAGAGAGGGACACAGACAGAGAGACAGGGGGAGAGAGGGACACAGACAGAGAGACAGGGAGAGAGAGGGACACAGACAGAGAGACAGGGAGAGAGAGGGACACAGACAGAGAGACAGGGAGAGAGAGGGACACAGAGCAAGAGACACAGGGGGAGAGAGGGATATAGACAGACAAACAGGGAGAGAGAGAGATATAGAGTGACAGGGGGAGAGATGGATATAGAGAGAGAGACAGGGACAGAGACGGATATAGAGAGACAGGGGGAGAGAGGGATATATAGAGAGAGACAGGGAGAGAGAGGGATATAGAGAGACAGGGAGAGAGAGGGATATAGAGAGAGAGACAGGGGGAAAGAGGGATATAGAGAGAGAGACAGGGAGAGAGAGGGATATAGAGAGACAGGGGGAGAGAAGGATATAGAG
>CM040985.1:24929899-24936535 GCA_022985145.1 Pangasius djambal | reverse complement strand
ACTATTTAGTACTTTTTACCTTAACTTTGTGCACTAAAAGGAATTCCATACAGACCCATACAGATCACTGCATGGTACACGTCACTGAGTGTTTATACTTTGGCAATATTGTACAGTCGTTTGTTATATAGTAACAGTGTTATATTGTACAGAAATATTGTACAGTTTCCTGATATGTCCAGTCTTCTAGTTCCTAAGTGTGTTCTAGCATCCTGGTTCTCATAGTTCAGGGTTATAACGACTGAAAGTGCAGATCTGGAAGCTATGCAAGTGTCACTGTTCACATAGTGGCCTGCACAGCTTTCATACAGCTGAAGGACTAAAAGTTCTGTCCATTAGTGAGCAAGTCAGACAGTACCAGAATACTGTCCTGACCACTTCTTCTGACTTTGCATAACAAGCTAATCAGTGAAGAAGAACTGAAGGTAAGGCTATAATAATGTGTATTTTGAGAACACAGGCTATTTAACCAATCATGCCACAGCAACAGAGTTGACTGTGTTCATTTTTGATAATAAATTTAAGGGCGAACCTCTTTCCTGGGAGCATCTTCCTCCTGTAAACTGACTATGATCTTTACATGTTGGCCATCTTTACGGAAACTGCCATCTCCTCCAGAATCATCCAGCAGTATATCTGCAGTGGGAGAGGAATTTTTTTTTTAATATAACACATCAACACTCACATCAAAAATGCAATATTACAACATGCTGCCTTCCCACTTTTGTCTGGAAACATCATTTGACTTTTGTTTTTTTAATAGCAGATGAAGTAGAAACAGTGCTTGGTCATGGATTTTACCAAAGCTTGTGGACTCATGGGGGTTTTGTTGTGAGAGTTCAGTTGATGGAGTTGTGATGGAACATGGGGTGATTAACGTTCGGCCACCGTTTGCCTGATTCTCCATCTTTAAACGGTCATTTTCCACTTTCAGCTTCTCAATCTCAGCCTATACAAACACATACACACACACAAGCCATTTGTTATCTTCTAGTATTTTTTTTGACTAAATTTTATATTACAAATTTCTCAGTGTTGCCTGCAGTATGGGTAATACACACAAAGTGAGTGACAATAACACTATACTGGCGTATACTCAACTCAAACATGAAACATTAACATTTTTTGTTAGAATGGATTTTGTTTGTTCTAGTGTTTGAGATAAGAGTCTTAAAAAATGGCTGATGTTCTACTACGAACGCTAATGACTGATAAATTCTAGCATTTGGGACAAATCCAGAGTAGAAATCATGTGGTTTTTGGTTTTTTATTTATTTATTTATTTATTTATTTTTACCTGCATCCGATTCATGGCCTCTCGTAATTGGTCAAGTTGGTGGGCGGAGCTAAGTGCCTCTAACCGGATGTCCGTCAACTTCATTTCTTTCTCTCTCAACTCACTCCGTAGCTGCATTACAGTTTCCGCCTCTCCATCTAATCCCTCTGGCAACCTGTGGATTAATAATAAGCAATGAAACCTAAACAGCTATAGCACTGTATGGGCACAAAAATGATTAATCATTAGTGCAATCTGCTGGTGAAAAAAAAAGTTCAGACACACATGCACACACACACATATACATAAACACACAGACATACAGTGAGTTGGAGTTCCTGAGCATGGGTGTGGAGCTGCTGGATCCATTATGAGGGAGTTTAGGAGATGAAGGGAGTGAGTCGTTCATTTCCTCGATGTCTGAATGGGACGAGGCAGATTTAGGTGACTTCTTTTTGGTGAATGCCTGTTTAAAGGAGCTACGCAACTGAAAAACAGAGACAAGAGACAAGAAAGAGTGAGCTGGGAAGTGTTGGAAATGATAAACGATTAAGCATTATGTAGAGTGCAGCAGAGGGAAAACAAGAATGGAGAAAAAGACAAAATAAAGAAACACAAGGAAGGACAGTGCAGAAAGAGAGCAAAACTACAGTTTCATTTATTACTGGAGCAACATGCACTTTAATATGGTCGTGTTTGGCTTGGTTTTCATAGAATTTGTTATACAATAAATAAAGCACAAATAATGAAATATGACTGGTATAATGTTGAGCTGTTCCTTTAAGAGTACTCAATAGCATAAGAAGACATCCCAACATACAAATAAATAAAAAGGTTCATCTCCAGAGCCGCACTGTGACTACTTGGTTCGACTGATTACTGTCCGCTTCTACATCAGCGCTCATTAATTGTTCTACTGGCTAAGTGTAACAGTGTAACTTCAGTGTAACAGACAGCACGTGTGCACTGCAGACAATCTGGCAGCTGGCATTTATACCGTGTACTAGCTGAACCCAGCTGAAACCAACATCTTGATCAACGCATGGCATTCATTGCACGAGGAAAGCGATTAAATCAGATTTAGGCAGACGGACCGTTTTACAGCCACATTTGTTAACTGGCTTTAGGTTTTCCTTTTTTTTTTAACTAATATAGTTTTTGCAGAACACATAGGCAAGTTAATAAAAATTTTCTACATCGGTTTGTGGAAATATGTTCTCTTCAAATACAGGTGTCAAATTATGATATAGGCAAAAAAAAAAAAAAAAAAAAAAGCCTCAGAATTTAGTAATGGGAGGTTCACTAGTCCTGTGCTCAGGACAGCCAGATTAAATGTGCTGGGCTATTAGACTGCTGATATAATGTTTTTCCTCCAGTCCAATAAAAAGAAAGAAAACAATACTAGTCAGATGAATTAATCAGGGATTATTAATGCAGGGATTTGGAAAATTTTTGAAATTATATAACTCTAGTGCAACAAGCAGTCACACACATACACAAGTTGTTTGCCTTCACTGTACGTTTAGAGGCAAAAAAATCTGAGAATCTGAGCTGCGTGTGTGACTTGACTTTGTAGCTTCAGTTAAAGTGAGACGTCACACTGCATACCGGTGAGCGTCCCAAACACCAAGTTGCAAATTTCGTTATAAAACTGTAATATTATCAATATTGGAAATATTTTGGGGTCATGTGAACCTGCTTATATTCGTTTAATAACAATTCACTTAATAACAATAATTTTTCACTGGCACTTTGTTTATTTTTTTCACTTGTCCTCCAAATTGCTACCTGATTGGTCAACAGTTTTAAAAAATGCTGAACTTTTTTAAATAAATTTGGAAGTATGTCGCTGTGGCCATAAAACACTTTGCAAGCGCTTTCCATTGGATTACACATAAAACTTGCCAACTGTGAAAGACAAAAAAAATGGGGAAAAGCATCAGCAGAGACAGAAAGCAGAGAGCAAGGGTGCTGAAGCTAACAGGCTAATGGTTAACATACCGCAAAATCATGTTAGCTAAGCTTATTAATGCTAACACACTTCCTCTTACCTCAGACACCTGCCAAATGAAGCGACAAGGAAACAGAAAGACACAGAAAGCAGACTTAGCTGGGGTGTGTGTGTGTGTGTGTGTGTGTTTGCGCGCATGCAGTTTCACACACCCAGTTTTTCTTTTTCTTCTTGCCACTGTTGTCTGTATTCTCCATGCTGGAGTGGCTGGTGATGCTGGACACACTGTCTGATGAGTGCTGTCTGCGCATACACATCTCTGCCTGAACTGAGACCGAGCCCACAGAACCTTTACACACACACACACACACACACACACACACACAAAATACAAACACATTAACAAACACTAGCATAACTGTTTCCACAGTGGATATTCTTCACATGTTCACATCTCATGCGCTATTCCAATTTTTAGCTCAGATCCGATCTGTCTAACTTAACAGTTTATAACAACAAGTAACTCATATCGGTCTTTAATGTGACCGCACCTGTCCCTGCGTGACACATGTAATTTATGCTAAAATCCTATCTTATTCATGCATAAATATAACCTCACATTATTTGTGCTAACTCGTACTAAGATCTAGCTAATTCACAAGTATACGCAGGTAATATTGAAAGGTATGATTATGGGAACATGGCTGTGTGATGATATTACAGACTTTTAAGCTCTGTCTCACCTGTGCGTTCAGGTTTACAGGTGAGCTCTGGAGTGTTAATAACACCATTAATGGCAGCTTGAGCCACAGCATTCTGCTTCTTTAGCAACTCAATGGTCTTTCTCAACTCATTCAGCTCAGAGTCCTACACACACACACACACACACACACACAAGCAAGGGTTATACAGCTACAACACTGGACATCGTATGAAAACTGAAAAGCCCTGAAACAAAACAGGACATAAAACAACTTTATTAAACTTCTGAGCCAACTTTCTGGAAGCTTTCTCTCTTCTTTCTCATGTGACTGAGAAAGCAAGCTAACTAAATTTCAAAACCACAATGTCTTTCCCAAATCAGGAAACTCTTAATTACAGTTGACGACAATAGCCATCAAATATTTTACTTCGGTTTTACTGAATTTACTGATTTACTTCAGTTTTTGGGTTTGTTACATTCCAGAGAAATCAGAAAAGTTCACTATCATATTCTTCTATAAAACAAAGGAACACACTTACAGTGCTGCTGAGAGCCTAAATGGAATCCTGTAGACGGTATGATTTTATGGGAAGATTTTTTTTATGAGCGATGGAAAACAACCAACAAAGGTACAGGGTAATATCTTTAAAATGAATTAAATGGTTATTTTGTGGAGAACCAGCAGAAATATGCAGCTCTCAGCATAGTGCCCTGTCTACGTGAGCGATGAAAAAAATAAATTAGTGCGCCTGCTATTCGCATCATGACTTTTTCTTTTTCAAAAAACACGTTTTTATTTAATTTCAGCATTAAGTAAATATTCACATCATGTTAATAAACTTGGTAATTTTTTTGTGAGCAGGGTTGCCAGGTTTCACATATAATATCCACAAATCAGAAATGCGTGTGCATTTACCTTCTGCTCTGCTGTCATAGTGAGGCTCTTTAGTCTGATGGTCATGTTGGCCAGACTTTGCTCAAATGCTGCTACCAGGTGGGCCTGAAAAATCGTACACACACACACACACACACACACACACACACACACTAGAACCATGCACATTATGCAGTACACTCCTCAAAAAACAGATAAGGTTTGGATTACTGGATTTGGTTCCCTACAAGTGATGGTGTTTGTTAGGTAGTGAGTATAGTGTGAGGTTTGGGACACATCCATAAAAGAACAATCATGGTGAGGCATTTCCCTCCTTTGTTATCACGTTTTCGTGATCCACCACGACTGATAAGCTCTCAGAGAAGCCAAATGCTGTGATATTACACCATGTGACTGGGAGCCACAGTCTCTGTGATAAATAATTCATAGACAAAGCAATGACATCTCACAGGCCTTCACTGAGGAACAGGGAGTCTCAAGGTTATCTGTCCCTTTTCCATCGCTGTCCCTGTCTCTCCATTATGGAATTTGTAAACAGGAACTTTAACAGAGAGCATGGGTGGCTAATCTGAGTGTGTGGAACAGTGTTAGCAAGTGTGCTTATTAACAGAAAGCATGAGGTGCATGAGGTGCAAACACACAAGGCTATTTCCAAGCATGGAGCAGTGACTCGAGCATGCAGAGAGGGACAGACACAGAGGCCACGCCTCCTTCACAGAGACTAATAGGCACAGAGGCCACTCCTCCTTGTTAGCTTTTCTTTGAGGAGTGGGAGATTACACCCTCTTTATTGTATTATTATTATTATTATGTGTATTGCTTTATTGGAAACAACACAGCCTGAGAGATGGTGAGTCACAGCACTGAGTAAATCAGCTCACATCATCAATTAGACAATAACATGCAACATGCTCACTCACGCAACGAAGAACCGGTTACATACGCCCATTCTGCTGCTCAGCAGCACAACTAAAGCAGGATTAGCTCTGTGTGTGTGTGTGTGTGTGGTGTGTGCGCACTCACGTTAGCACTCAGCTGTGTTGTCAGTGCCGACACTTTCTCCTGCGAGGCGTCCAGCTCTCTGCGCAACTTCCGAATCTGAAAATATTATTATCGTTGTTGTTGTTCTTGTTGTTAAGAAAAATACACATAAATGTGGATCAAAAAAGAGAGATAAATAGAGAGACTGACAGAAATAGACAAATAGAGACATATAAAGATAAAGGAGAAAAGACAAAAATGGAATGAATAAAGAAGGCAACAAATTGCAAAGGTTAAAGAGAGCTGAAGCACGAGTGAACATAGGTGGGGCGCCATAAAACGTTCATTTGCACAGGTGTGTTAAAGAGAATAGGAATAGAATAAAAGAAGAGTTGCAGGTGTGTGTCTGTGTGTTTGTCAGTGTGTGTGTATGTGTCTGTGTTTTTGTGCAAACAACACAAGTTAAGATCAGAGAAGAACGTACACTACACAACTCCTACTGAGTAACGTGCAAACACACACACTCTCTCTCTCTCTCTCTCTCTTCACAGTTATACTGTTTCTATGGTTATACCTCAAAGGGTGTTCTTTCAGTACTTTACAATCACAATATTAATCTTTCTCATTGTCTTTAGCAGTGCAGGTCTAGTCTAAACTGATATTTATGATTGTTGTCATGGTTGCAGCCTGTATTGCAAGTTGCAGTGATTTTGAACTGTGATTGACCAACACCCCATCCCCTTTATTCCTCCCTATTTGATCATCTGCCAATTCACACCCAAAAGCCAGCTCTCCCTCTATACTACAGCTACCAACCAGGGAGGTGAAGG
>CM040985.1:24919899-24927399 GCA_022985145.1 Pangasius djambal | reverse complement strand
TTCTTTCCTGTCCTACTCTCTTCCTAGTGTGACACCTTCACAGGGAGCTAATAGACTTTGTTTTTTTTACATAAATTTATATCTCTAATCCTTAAAAACAGAAATTGAAAAAACTCACCGTGGAGTAGATGGAAGATGTACTCGAGACCAGAGAAAGAGACGAACCATGTACTGGAGGGAAAAAAAAAGGGAAACCCAGATATCAAATACTTTTACTTTAACTTTAACTTTAATATATATTAACTGATATATATATATATATATATATATATATATATATATATATATATATATATATATATATATATATATATATATTATGGTTATAATATAGGAAGTGAGTGCAGTGCATTCAGAATGCAGCTGGGTTTAAAAAGAGCAGCAAAAAAGCAGAGCAAAAAAAAAAAGGTCAAAAAGTAACTTCTCAATAAAACCCTTAATAAAACAAACATTTCATTAGCTAGCTGTTTCTGCTGATCGCCAAGATCCCTACAGCAAGCAGAAGCACTCGCGCTTCCTATTAAAGTGATGACAAGCAGTGTCCTCCTCGAAAAAAGAGACTAATAATAATAATAATAATAATAATAATTAGCTTGCTGGTTCAGTCGGATACAAGGCAGATCTTAGTGGTAACAGTGCTGCTATGGTTACAGTGTTACATGTTGCGTGAGCTACTTTTTCCATATCAGCAGAAGAAGAAAAAAAAAAACGCTCAAGGCAGCACTTTTTCTCTACAATAACACGCCCGATGTGAACACTGGCTTGCAAAGATAATGTTCAGCTTACTATGAGCTGAGAGAAACACGGGTGTGTGGCATTAAATTACACACCATGGCAAATCACAGACTCTCAGACCAACCACAGACTCCCTGACAATGCGACGCCCCCGCAGGACAACAAGAGGAAGTGATGTGATGACACATAGATGAGAGATCAGACAGGAGAGAAAGAGAAGGAGAACCACCCAGTGTGTTTGTGTGTGTGTGACGATCTTTATATCTGATACACTGATCCTGTTTTACAAAACCGCTAAAACATAGTATTTGCCCAAAGGGTGTTTTATGAATGGCTGGATTATGTAACGCTGCACATTATTCAAGCACACAGCAGATGGAGAGGTGGAGAGAGGGATAAAGATACAGTGAAGGAAAGAAAAGACTTTCAATGACATGGCGGCTCCGTCGCTCCTGATTCAACCCGTAATAACTGAAAAATCATTACAGATAAATTATTAAACAGACTGTATTATCATTGTTTTATACTCATTTATGTGTTACATATTAAACAGTTACTGTCACTTTTCCTCCCTCAGTCACCACTGAACAGCACATTTGGCTGATCCCTCAGTCACTGATCCATGTGTCCTTCTCCATTCTTTTCTGCTTTTTGATTATCATTCAATCTCTCTCACTCTTAATGAGTCCTCCACCATGTATCATCCTCCCCTTCACTCGTATCCAATTGGCTGTCGCTTTTATCCAAGCCACTTACAGTTGAGAAGCTGAGCAGTAGAGAGTTACGTGTCTTATTCAAGCAGTTGCTGAGATTTGAACTCACAACCTTCTGCTCAACAGCCCAAAGCCATAACTCCTGAGCCACCACCTCCCACATCCCTCCCTCCATTACTCCTTCCAGTTCCCTCACCTTCTTCAAACCCATCTCTGAAGGAGGCGGAGCGACTCATGATGCGGGTTTTCTCATCCAATGAGACACAGGAGTTTCTCAGGCGGCCTTCATTGCACATGTCCAGAACTGCGTCCTGATTGGTCAGACTGCTGTTGCGCAGACTCACAAGGTTTATCTGAGCTGCTGTGGTGGGACTGGCTGCAAACACACACACACACATACACTTGAATACACATAGGGACACTTGAAGTCCCTTACTCACACAGTTTAAAAAACAAAAAAAATCTCTCTGGTTTGAGTATTGTGGTGTAATCAATTCTCTGAGCACGCCTGATTTATGTTGATGAACATAAAGAAGTCCAGTTTACCAAGCTGTGCGAAATTGAAACGCGTCCCAGATGGTGAGGTCACACTGGAGCCGGTAGAAAAAGGTGAGTTACTGGCCGACTCCTGCAGTCCGCTGATAGAATGCGAGCGCAGCCAATCACGGGCCTCCTCTGGGCGGAGCTGTGGCGAGGGGGTGTACCTGCAGGAAAGAATCACAGGTTCTCCAACTGACAAATCAGTGTCAGGTAAAAATAAAAGTTTCACCACTTTTGGCATAATAGACTCTCATTACTGATGAATCTGTGGTGTGTGTGTGTGTGTGTGTGTGTGTGTGTGTGTGTGTGTGTGTGTGTGTGTGTGTGATGCGAAAGCTGTTATTAAGTCTGACTGAGCTGACAAGCAAAGATTTACTCAACATCAGCATGCTAGCAGCTTGTTCCAGGATAAAGCTACACAGCAACAGGAAGGGACATCACAAAGCTGAACTTAAAAATAATGCGCTGGCACAGCTTGCCCACACACACACACACACACACACACACAGGTGCCTTAACTTCACAAGGAATGTGCACAAATACTAAAGAAGTGTGCCAGAGGTGACCAAACAGGAAAATAAAGCTAGCAATACTGTTTCTAAAGCAGCCTCGTCAACTTCCCTTAAAGGGACAGCGTGACCAAAAAAAAATAAAAATACCCCTTATCCAAATTCCCCCTTACATCAAATGTCAGCTAAAACCTGTTATGATTCTCTCTTAAAGATCAAGTCCACCCTAAAACATGAAAATTTATTACTGAATTATTTATTGATAAGTGCTGTTTTTTTTTTTTTTATTCCTGTGAGAAGTCGGGCGCCACGCTGATGTCATGGGGGACACTGTTATTGCTAGTGCAGTTACAATGACATTTTGTAGAACAAAAACGTTCAGCAATCTCACACATTTGTCATAACAATCAGGGCTGACACATTCACTGCACTGCTGAAATGTAAATTAAACAGTGACAGCAAATTTTGTGATAAATACTTAAAAGTGGAATGCAAGCTACACAATTGTACAATATATAGCACAGCATTCGAGTAATTCACTCGCACACACGCGCACACACACACACACACACACACACACACACACACACACACACACAAACTTTCTGTGATAGCAAATTAAATCAAGAAGCTGCTACGTTAGTGGGGTTCAGGAAAGCATTTAGGTAAAGTAACCACTAGGGGGTGCCAATAGAAAAATCAACGCAAGGGCAAAAGACAAAAGCACAGAAACCACAGGTGTTAGTTAGCAGTGGTTAAGCACACAAACACCTTTACCTGTCCTGTTTCCGAGGCAAGGTGTTGCGGCTGAATTTGGGACTAGCAGAGGGGGAAGAGAAGGGACTAATAGAGGAATTAGGGATTAGAGGAGAGAAAAAGAGAATAAGGTTGGGAGGGTGGACATAAGAAGAATTATGTATACAATATTGGGAAACACCAGACCTTAAACTTCAGCCAACAACACTCCATCCAAATACTCCATTTAGATATCCTAACAAAACACTGACTCATTTTCCCAACCTGAATACCAATACAGACTAATATCAACACATACAATTAAATAAACCCATCCAAATGATCTCACTCAACTATTCCTTCCTAATAACACTGCAATCCAAAAACAAATGCCTCCCTCAACCAAATATCCAAAATCCCTGTCCTACTCTGCTCAGTTACGCTAATCAAATACCTCTGTCTAAACATCCCATTCAAATACCTATCAATTACCCTGCCTATCTTGAATACCCCTGTTAAATATCCATTATTAAAAAAAGAAAGCAAAGTTCTGACCAAACATCACATCTAAATTCTAAAATCCAGTACCCCTGTTCCAAAACTCAGATATAAATACCCTGTTTAAATAAACCAGCTGAATAAGGCAAGCAACATTTCAAACAAATGCATCCAAACGACCTCACAGAATTACCCCTGTCCAAATACTCCATTCGGATACCTACATATCCAAATACCTATATATCCTATTCAAGGACCTCTGATGCCTCCTCTCATCCAACTCACCTCTCCGTCTTGGCGCTTCCAGTGCGAGTGATTGGGTGGTGGCCGTTGTCACGCTGATGCCCACTGCTGACTGACATATCGATAGATTCAGTGCTGGTGTGCATGCTGCTGACAGAGGGGTGGCCCCATGTGCCCGTGCCCCCTGAGTAGCCCGAGCCAGGGCTGGACACCTGCTCACTGCCCCCTGCACCCCCACTACTGCCCGCTGAGGGGGAGTCCAGGGGCCCAGCAGAGGGCACAGGGTGGTGTCCCAGTGTGGCATGAGGGTTTGAAATGACCACAGAGTTCTTCAGGTTCTCTGTGGCAGTGGCCTGCTTAGCAGCTTTACCTCCAAAAAGTCTAAAGACAAATAGGATAAGAAGGCTGAAATAAAACAGGGAGTAAGAAAAGTACAAAATAAAGAGCTGAGAGTGTATTTTTCTGACCTTATGACAGGCATTAACGTTACGCAAATGGAATAAATTAACTTTTTAGTAAATAGCAAGCTCTAGCTAGTTAGACAGTCTGCTAGCTAGTCAAATAAGGATTTTTGATATTCATTAACAGTTTCCATTCACCTACATCTTACCTTCAAACTGCTTAAAACCTGTTGCCTTATATACTAAATATGCCTGATCTTATTGCAAGCAAACACATTTTTTTATTGAAAGTAAAAATATCACAATCATAATGTTAGTTAGAAAAATAACAATTATTTTTAATAACAATAGTTTCTGTAAATTGTCCATCCCAGACAGCACAAAACCAATATTTAAGATGTTTATGCGCAAGTACTACTATAGTCCACTGGGGGCAGCAGCTCACAAGACCACTTCAACGCATTTGTGCATGTGCATGTTTTTATATCACAATGAGGTCCAAATGTCCCCACATGGATAGGAATATCAGACAGTTTGAACCTTTGTGGGGACATCTGACTGGACCCATGAAGAAAACCACCTTTTTTTTTTTTTTACTTGTGTGAGTGTGTGTGTACCTGCGCAGTGTGGGAGATGAAACCTCTGTATATTTACTTCCTTGTCTCGCTGTCTGTGGAATTGTCGAACTTGAGCCAACCACGTTTGCTCTCAAGTTGTCCGTCTCTGAGACTCCGCCCTTTTCCTTGTCTGTCTGATTGGTTTTCGCATTGGGGATGGACTCTCGTGTCTTATTGGCTGAGACAGTAACATTGATGGCAGGGCTTCGGCTGCTCGATCCTGATTCAATGCTGCTGGTGGATGAGCGGTTGTGGGTGGAGCGTGAAGGTCGTGGCAGACTCCGATACTGCAGTGTTGACCTGACACTGGTTGCTAGGCTGCCATCCTCCTGAGTCACCATGGCACACTCTGGTGCTGACCCTTTCAGACCAGATCTGACTCCACCCACCATCAGTGCCATGGATTTGGGGATTTTCCCAAGTGTGGCTGAGCCACTGATGACCGTGACTCTGCTAGCTGACACCATGGCTGTGCTGGAGGTCGTTACTGTGGCAGTGGGACCAGATACGGACCCGGAGGTGGGTTTCTTAAAGCCGAAGGAAACACGGGAAGGGGCAGGGTCACAGCTCTGGATGTTGTTTGTGTGGGGAGAAATGCGGCCTTTCTCTGACACTTTAGCGTCGTCCGTTTTAGCTACAAAAGGCAGACAGCACAAATAAAAGTCTTGTATATTTATTATAACAAGAAATGGTTACTGAGTTAAGTTAAATAAATATAATTTGTACTCACATACTGCTTCAGAAACAAGAGATACTAAAGAACAGAATTTCACCCACTGATTTAGTAACTCACTGTTAGGTAAATACAGCCAACTAGCTACTCACCTAATTAGTGATTAGTGTATGAGATTAGTACGCTACATAAATCTGCACAGTCAGAGAACACAAGGATACTAAAAACATAATGACTTCTAGCGCTATGCTACAGCTAATGCAGCTAACCATATTTCCTAAAACACACCTCTGATGTCTGTAAACCACCCCTCGGCTGGCAGAGCATTATGAGAAATACACACAGACCCTCACACACCAACAATAACAAAGTATGTAAATTCAAACAGAAAATGACCACTATCTTGTTAGGACAGATTTTGTGTTTTCTAATTTTTGGACAGAGTCTAAAGAAGGCCAGTGTAGCAACATAGCTAAAGCAAACCCACCGGTCCCATGTGTTTTCATCATGCCTGGTCCTGAGGTAACTGTCGTGTTTTTTGTGCGTGGCGCAGTCACGCCAACCTGGGCACTCATGCCCCGCCTCCATGAACCAGTCTGAGAGATGGCACCACCCTTTTTCCCAGATCCTCCCTTATCCGACTCATCTGATACATCAGAAGGGTTTTGCCGCCATTTTGAGCCCGACTCCATTTTCACGCTGCTGTCCGAACCGCCGTCTGATTTCTTGACTTCATCACAAGACCAGCTTGAGTTTCGCTCAGTGGCTGAATGTTTCTCAGCATCAGTCTGTGGCTATAAATGTATGAACACAACAATATAACAAATATTTGTTTCATAACAAATATGAACAACCCTATACCATTTGAGAGAATATGGCAAACACTGAAAGATTATTTCACTAATATTGGTTTATAATTTTGCTACTTATCTTTCACCCATTTGATAATTGCAAGTCAAAAATTTCTGTGATTAGCACATTTGGGCAGAGGGCATGCAGTCAAATCTCCCACCGGTTCCTGTCCCCTATTCATTCACACATCTCTACCAGCTAATCACAATGGAGGTGTGCAGGGAGATCTGACACTGTTTCAGGAAGCGACTTGGAACTGCCACACTTCGCCCTCATCTAATGGGGATGTGGAAAGCCTCCTCAGATGGAAGTACAACTCGGTTTATTACTTTAGGGTTTGTTATGAAGGGATCTCTGATTTCCGTTTGGTTTAGGTTGTGGGTTTCGGTGCAATGTGAATAATATCAGAATTAATCCAATGTTAAAGTGTCCATGAAACAAGCCTGTTTTAGAGCTTGTGTAAATATCTTTTGAAGTCTATATTCCAGAATAATGTTAGAACAATTGTAACAGTCTTTTTTGTAGATATTCAATGGACTTCAATGGACTTCAATAGACTTCAATAGACAATAGACTCACTGCAGTTGTAGTTTTTACTTTTTCTTGACTTCTTATTCATCTTACCTGCATTACTGTCTAACAACAGCAGAAACTATTTTCAAAGGCTAACCTATGCTACTAAAATAACACTTCTGTTTTTAAGAAATATCACAAACTGATATTTCAAGAAACTTCTGCATACTTTAGCATACTGATCTTTTTTGGTCTTTTATGATCCGCCACGCCTACTTACACTGCCCTCCAAAAGTTTGGAAACGCCTGAACAAAATAGGGTTTTTGGGCAATATCAGCATAAATCCTCTTTAGTTAGTGACCATTTTGCATTGATAATAAGGGACAACACTAGGCATCCGAGCAGTCAGTTTATTCAAACATTGACTTGATATATTACTCCAAGCCTCCTGGAGGATTGCCCAAAGATGA
>CM040985.1:24895100-24914670 GCA_022985145.1 Pangasius djambal | reverse complement strand
AGAGATGTTGTAAACATTCCAGAAGAAATGTTCCTATGTGCAGCTTACACACTTTTTGTTCCTCTATTGGCAACTCTCTCTCTCTGTGCATTTACTGTTAAACCAACAGCACTGTACACACAGCCCAGTAAACTACTTAATCTGAGGCGATCATACAGATGGGTCCACAAAATGCACAGAAGAGTTCCAGATTTTCCTTTAAAGAAAAAGTGTCTGGCATTCCACACTTTATTTTTTCTTATGGATATCATCCAGACGTGCACTGCATATCACTGGGTGAAAGATATTTAGAAGACAATACTCACCATTGCAATATGAAAGTATGAGATTTGAGACTCACCCGCTGCTGAGCTCATCAGCATGTGTGTTCTTGGCCAGCACGTCTCCATCGCTCACATAGCCACTGACGTCAAGCTCGAGCTCCTCTCCACCCCGCTCTCCCAGCTCAAGCCCGCAGATGGCGCTGCTGCGTGCTGCTAGCTGCCTACGCAGAGGGGCAGAGTAAAGGTAGCGCGTGTGACCCAGGGCAGCCCCACCCATGCCTCCATGTGCCGGATATCCATTCCCCGGTGAGGGGGCATCGCCTGCCTGCAGCCGTGGGCTGGACGGGCCGATCCGATTGGTCCACGAGAGTGGCGCAGCACGAGATGACCGAAATCCACGAGTGTTCATTTCTGTAGTGACGCCACTATCGAATGTTTCCAGAGCACTGATGAAGACATAAGACCACAGTTAGTTTAGATAAAGGATTTAATATAGATTTATAGTAAAAAGGATGTATAGTAAGAGTACTGAGAGGAAATTTAATACAGATGGAGAATATAGTACGAAAGGAAGTATAGTAAGGACGTAGTATAGTATTCATTCAACATAGTAACACAGAATAGATAGTTACCGTTGGATATATTAAATATAGTATAAAAGATGTACAATAAGCAGGGATGGACAATATTTGAGTATTGTTTTTCTACCCTGTTTACTTGAGAATGATTGAAATTGAATACTTGAAGTCTTAATTATATTCAAAGAAAAATAACTCATTATATTTTATTTACAACTTCCAAAGTACTTGTTACAAATGTACACTTTTGTTAAAGTACTTTTTCTCCCCCTGACAGTACGTACACTCATGGGCAAAAAATATGGGTCACGCCCAAAATGGCAAATATGAAGCTTTTAATGGTGTTAACAACAAATCATTGGTCAGAAAATGCAAATGCACTCCTGAGAGCTCCTGTGCCTCCATTTACTCGTTTCCGTTTGCTGCAGTGAACTGTTTGGGGGGAAAGCTAGAAACAAGGAAATTCACTTCTATAGTCTTCTTATACGCTAATGTAAAAGTATGATAATGATTAAAATGTTTGATGTAAAATTCAAACTAACGCATGTCTGGGTGTACAAAATATTCCAAAAAAATATGTTCTGCGTTTTTTTCTCTTAAAAGCTTAATCACTATTTGGTTTTCTGCCACACCCGATGCAGCCCTTCAAGGGCTACAAGGCTTAAACATCAAAGGGAAAAGCTCTCACATACTAACTTCCTTTATCTATTTGTTTAATTCTTGCTAATTTCCTGACCAATGATTTGTTGCTGTTGCCATTTTGGACTTGGACCATTTTGCCCAGAAGTGTAAAATACTAGTGGTGTAAAGCAATGCCATGATCTGTATTTGTATCTGTATGTTTCGTGCTCAATATATTCACATCTGTTTTCCTATTCAGATTTAAACCGGAAGTGGAGTGGTCTATACCTGAAGATGTATATTTTTTTAATGTATGCATTGGAAACACTGGAAAACAGTGAAAAAACAGGGCTGCTGGAAAAAGAAGTCAAATTCACAAATTAACACTCGAGCTAGAATGTGATCCTTTAAGCAGAATTTCATTATAATGCCTGTATAATTTCCAAGGAAGATTTTCCTTGGATGACCGGATGACCCTGTCACAACGATATTGATATGGTGATCAACTTCATCACTATCTGAGAATATTGTTGGTATTGTCCATGCTTTTATAACAATAACCAACTACAATAACAAGTGTTTTACAGACTTTTCAATACACTGACACTTTAGCAAAGCTACCACATAATGTATCATTTATTATGAAAATTATTTAGCCATATTGTCCAAAAGTCTTTAACATTTTGATGAAAACCACGTGCATACCTTCATTCCGAATGTCTACCTATGTAATGGCAGAATGTGACCACAAGTGGTCGCAATAATGAGCTTTAGAACAACTGGAAGGAAACCCTGTGCTGGCAAGAAGGTGAAGGTAATGAATAAAGGAGAAATCAAGGTTTTAAATACCATACATTTTACAAATATTTAAAAAGCTCTTAAAAGCTTAATGTTCAGGATTAAAATGGTGATATTAAAAAAAATAGAGGAGAAGAGAGTGTAAGATAAGTGTAAGGAGTGTCTCTCTCTGCTGTTCTCTGTAGCTGCTGAGTGGTCAGGTGCTGTAACGTCCACTATGACTGAACCAAGTACACATTTTCTATATATACTGCACCATTAGACACAGTATCATGGCTTATTATTTGTTAGACATGTAATTCACTTTCAGTTTGTGAAAGAGAAAAAAAATAAACATTTAAATTCTGCAAAATAACTGATGTTATTTCACACGCATAGCTGATTTCAGGTCATCTGTGCTATCAGCAATAGACATTATTAATACATCATTGCCATCTACTGGATATATTATGAACTGCAATAAAACATACCTAAAATATGGATATTTATCAACTGTAAGTATTATTGATTTTAAGGGTGGTGCTGAGAATGAGTATTTGAAACACCAAAACTATCACCCTGGTATAATGATCACACACACACCGTAAAACAGACCACTAGAAAATTAGAATATAAATGACGCCAAACTAAATTGCTAGTATTTTAAACAGCATGGAAAGAGAGCCTCCAGAGCTTTAGAAAATCTCTTAAATTCTTATTTAATACTGTAGCAAAATTAACTAGGAATAAGACCACCACAGAAGCATGCATACCATCAATATGTAGTAGCGATCACTTCATGAATTTTTCCAATGGCAAATTTGAAAATATCAGGCAAAAAATTCAGACTATAAATTTAATATAAACCAGACAATTTGATGACTAACCCTGTAGATAGCACTCAGCATCCATTTTATTAGGATCACCTGTACCCCTGCACATTAATGCAGTTATCTAACCAACTAATCATATGGCAGCAGTACAATGCATAAAATCATGCAAATACAGGTCAAGAGCTTCAGTTAATGTTCACATCAAACATCAGAATGGGGGAAAAGTGTGATCTCTGTGTCTTAAACCAAGGCATGGTTGTTGGTACCAGAAAGGCTGGTTTGAGTATTGAGTGAAGACCATATTGGGCTCCACTCCTGTCAGCCAAGGAGGCTATCATGGGCACAGACTCACGCAAACTGGATAACTGAAGAAAAAAAATCACTTGGTATTTTTCCAGACTTCAACCACCCAGTTTCAGTGAGTTTGTGTCCATGATAACCTCAGATTCTGGTTCTTGGCTGACAGGAATGAAACCTGATGTGGTTTTCTAATGTTGTAGCTCATCCACATCAAGGCTTGATGTGTTGTGCTTTCTGAGATGCTTTTTTTCTCACCATGGTTGTAAAGAGTGCTTATTTGAGTTACTATAGACTTCCTGTCAGCTCAAACCAGTCTGGTCATTCTCCTCTGATCTCTCTCAACAACAACTTGTTTCAGCCTGCAGACCCTCCACACACAGGATGTTTTTTTGTTTTTTGCACCATTCTGTGTAAACTCTAGAGACTGTTGTGTGTGAAAATCCCAGGAGATCAGCCATTTCTGAAATACTCAAACCAGCCCATCCATGCCATGATCAAAGTCAAAGAGATCATACTTTTTCTTCACTCTGATGTTTGATCATTAACTGAAGCTCTTGACCTGTATCTGCATGATTTTTTTTTTTTTTTTTGCATTGTGCTGCTGCCACATGATTGGCTGATTAGACAACTGCATGAATGTGCAGGTGTACAGGTGTTCCTAATAAACTGGACAGTGAGTGTATATCAAATCAGCGATTAGAATGTTTTACTCCTCTTCTAGAGACCGAACTAATTTCACAAATTTCCTCATCAGAATCATCAACTTGTGTATTAGATCCCTTACCTATATGTTTCTTCAAACAAATAATACCAGAAACAAGCAAATATCTTCTAAAAATCATCAGTTGTTCCCTTAGCACTGGCTAGGTACCTAAATCTTTTAAACTAGCAGTTATCAAACCCCGGATTAAAAAACCCGACCTCAACCCCTGAACAGCTGTCTAACTATAGGCCAATATCAAACCTCCCGTTCATCTCCAAGATTCTAGAAAAGGTTGTAGCACAGCAGCTATGCTCATACTTACATAGGAATAACATTCATAAAATGTATCAGTCAGGATTTAGGCCCCATCATAGCACAGAGACAGCGCTGGTTAAAGTGGTAAATGCCTACTGGCCTCTGATCAGGGTTGTGTCTCCTTGCTTTGTTGCTTGACTTCAGTGCAGCTTTTTGACACCATTGATCATGAGATTCTCCTCGATAGACTAGAAAATGTAGTAGGCATTAAGGGGACGGCCCTCTCCTGGCTCAGGTCTTATTTGACTGATCGTTATCAGTTTGTAAACGTAAATAATGACTTCTCTTTGCATACTAAGGTAAAGTTTGGTGTCCCGCAAGGCTCTGTTTTAGGCCCACTGCTCTTTTCTTTATATATGCTACCTCTGGGCAAAATTATCCGTAAACATGGTCTTAGCTTCCACTGTTACGCTGATGACACACAGTTGTATATTTCAGCAAAGCCAGATGATAGAGACCAGCTTAATAAAGTTGAGGAATGTGTAAAAGACATTAGACACTGGATGCTTATGAAGTTCCTTCTACTTAATTCTGACAAGACAGAAGTACTTGTACTAGGACCACATGCAGTTAGAAGTAAGCTTTCTGATTACATAATAACTCTGGATGGCCTTTCTGTTTCATCATCTGCAGCAGTAAAAGACCTTGGTGTGATTATTGACTCCAGTCTTTCATCTGAAGCTCATGTGGATAATATAACTAGGATTGCCTTCTTTCATCTCAGAAATATTGCTAAGATAAGAAATATATTGTCACTACACAATGCAGAAAAACTAGTTCACGCTTTTGTTACCTTTGGGTTGGTAATGCCTTACTGTCTGGAAGGCTGGAAACATTTGTTTAATCAAGTGTTTTGTAAATAGTTTTTTCTTAGGTAAAGGAGAAGATCTGGAGGTTCACAGGGATAGAACTCTCACGCGTTCACTCAGGTTTGTCGACGGTGGAGTGGCTGGCAGCTTTATGTCCCAGGAGCCCTCATGTCTGTGTTAGCTTCTGGCTCTCCCTTTTAGTTATGAGTCCCTGCTTGCACTCTGCACACAATGTACATTGTCCTTAACCATTACGCGACAATGAGCATTCCTAATAATCAGTGTTTCTCTCTCTCTCTCGCTCTCTCCCTATTAAGCTACACATGCTACTCCTGAGATGCCAGTGATCCTGACCCCTTCTGCTCTCTGGACATGTCTGATCCACCCTGATGCCCTACTTCTGGTTGGAGTAACCACTCGCTGCTGTGGAGGATGGCCCCACACTGAAATTACTGTGGATGGTACCACTTAGAAACCATGAAGATGGCTTTGGACTGCAATTGATAAAAAATTTTTTGCTACGATGGCTGAGGACTACAACTGCTATGATAACGATAGGACTGCCATTGCCATAAACAGTTTACATTCAGGTCTCCATCAATAAACTATAATGAATTTCCTGGTTACACAATTGCACTTTCTGACCATGTAGTACACATTTATAGAAGGGAATTATTTATAATCGCACTATCCGGTGTCACCCAGGTGAGGATGGATTCCCTTTTGAGTCTGGTTCCTCTCAAAGTTTATTCCTCATATCACCTCAGGGAGTGTTCCTTTGCCACTGTCACCTCTGGCTTGCTCATTAGGGATAAATTTATAAATTTAAAATTTATATTCTGAATTTATATATTTCTGTAAAGCTGCTTTGTGACAATTTCTATTATTAAAAGTGCTATACAAATAAAACTGAATTGAATTCAATGAATATTTAATGTGACCATGAGGTAAATCAAAGTCATGAAGTTGTACACACAGGCTATTTCTACTGTACTTTTAATTTGCTATTTTGATTTGATTTGTGATTTATAAAAATAATTCCACTGTTTTTGTTAAGGTGATCCACTCTCCTGTAAAGAGAAGGACAGGCTGACTTAGCACTCATCTGGAATGTTCATTTTAAGGCTGCTTTCTCATATGCAGAATTTAGTCCATTTGACTTGAACCCTGGTGCAGTTTCCTGTTTTGCTGTGGTGCGTTTGTGCAGGTGAGAACACAGCCGTCACTCAAGTGCACACTAAGACAACTCTAGTGTGGTTTGATTGCAGTGAGAAAATGATACTATCTTGAAATGATCTAACTGCACAAAGTGAACCAAACATGCTGTGTATTCTGGGATGCAGGTGACTCCGTGGGAAATTTTTTCAACTTGTGCTAAGTACAGTTAATTATACAGTAATGTGCTAAACACAGCTCTTTCAATGAGCATTATCCAAAAGACAGTGGTTAACATATTCCTGATATTTGCTGCTAAATAAAAACATATATGTATTATATCTCTGCACGTACCTGTGTGTGATCTGTGTCCCCCGTAAGCTGGACATGGTTTCTTCCAGGTTCTGTCGAAGGTCTGCAATGTTTTTTACTGTTCTCAGTCTCCTAGTCTCAGGATCTTCACCTGATCAACATAGATCAGAACCAATAATGGTAATAATCAACTTTGTCTATGATTTCCTCTTTCTGTCTGTCTGTTAATATAATTATCTCTCTAACTAATCATACCCACCTGATAAATCTTCAGTGGATGTCTGGTTAGTTTTGCTGAAGCTACCTGACTCTCCAGTGTGTCCTGTGGAGTCTATTTCTATGGTGCCCTCCCCATCTGTCTGGGACCTGGAAAGAGAGAGGGGTGTGGGTGTGTGTATGTGTGTGTTTGTGTGTGTGCGTAGTATTCCTGTAACAGTGAACTTACCTGTACATGAATGGTGCTACAGTGGCTGTGTTTGGGTGGCTGTACTGCTGCTGAGGCTGAGGAAGCTGTACACTAACCGTGTTGCTAGCTGTGGACTGGGTAGTTCCTCCATTACCCATTGAGGTTACGCTGTGATTCTGATGACCTTTACCCTCTGTAGATGCGAGACTGGAAGAGGAAGAAGAGTGGCGACTGTCTCCATGGAAACCGATTCCACTGCTTAGCCTCATGCTACGTGGCCTTTCATTGTCTTTGCCACAGAGGGGCACTCCTGAGCTTTTAGCTGTGCTTTTATTTCCTGGTTTGGGGATTCCGCTATGCATGGAGATGGAGCTATCTTTTTTGGTGCTGGTTTTGCCTCCTTTGGGAATGAGGCTAGCAATTTTAGATGTTCGTTTAGGCTCTGCAGCTGCTATGCTAACCTCACTTCTGGTAATCACTTCCTCTGTGGTTACTGCTTCTCTATTCGCTGACTTTTCAAAAGTGAACATTCGTTTAGAAGTCTCCTTTCCTCTCTCTTTATCCTTCTCTTTCTCTTTAGCCCGCTCTTTCTCTTTGTCATTGTCCTTGTCTTTTTCCACACCTTTCATTGAGCCCTTTTTAGCCGTCAGTGCTCGGCTAAAGGTGCGCTGTGCAATGCCCTTCAGTGCCATCTTTGGGCTGCTGCTTGTCAAAGCATAACCATTAGCTTCCTCCAGAGGCTCAGTAGCTTCTACTTTCTCCAACATCGGTGACATTTGCACAGTTCCCTCTGGTGGTGTGGAGGATTTAGAGCCACTTTTACTGTTGAACAGTTTGAGTTTTTCCAACATGGACTTCTGTGACAGGGATTTGGGAGGTGGGTCAGTGGGAGGAGCCTGTTTGGAAGGGACTTCCCCTTTAACTGGGGAAACAGTGGAGGTAGACGTGTTTTTGCCGCTCAGAGATTTGCTCCTCCAGGGTTTGCTGCTTGAGTTGGGCTGAGGGATGGCTGAGCAGGAAGTGGCAGAGGACGAAGAGGAAGACGGCACAGTGCTGGTGATGGTGGAGGTGGTTGCACATGATGATGGAGCATGCTCAGTCATGCTTGGAGGTTGGGAAGTAATGCCGTCTAATGATTCTGTAAGGAAGAATTGAATAGACTTTATTTATCCTCATCAACCATCAACATAAAAATCATCATCAAGTATCACCGAACACGAAGAACCAATAGAATAATGACAAAATAGCTATTTAAGTAGAAAAAAATAAACACTTGTCATATCTATTCACAACATGAACCTCAAGTTAATTCATTCATCATCAGGAACGGCTTTATTTTGGTCAGGGTTGCAGTAGATTCGGAGTCTATCCCGGGAACACTGGACGCAATGCGGGAGAATACACCCTGGACGGGGTGCCAGTCCGTCACAGGGCACCACGCACACACCCATTCACACACTCACAACAAGGGACGATTCAGCATAGCCAATCCTCCTACCTGCATGTTTCTGGACAGTGGGAGGAAACCAGAGAACCCAGAGGAAACCTACACATTTCTCAGGTTCAAATCCAGGACAACGGAGGTGTGAGATGGCAATGCTACCACTGTGCCATATCTAAGTTGGAGACAAACTTGCTGTGTCTCTCTTAACCTAAATGCAGTCAATCAGCAAAAATCATGTTTTCAGTCTGAAGTTGCTAAAACGTAAGGAAAGCGTACAGTTTCCTTTGTGGCAACATTCCCAAACATACAGTCAGTGAACACACAGGACAAATTGTCAGTGTTAGCTCAGAGATCTTGTTTATTAATATGAAAAAGGGAAATGCCAAGGAAAATTAACATTCTATATTCAATATTCTTTTTAACCATATAAGGCATGTTCATTCCCCAACTGCCAGCCCGAGAACTCTTATAAACTGTTTAGACTAACACAGACAACACAAAATGAATGCACAAACCCTGTAGCCACTGCATTGTCACTACTACAAAGACTTCTTTAATTAAAAAAAAATGAAAAAATGAAGTATTTGCATGACATTTTTAATACAAAGTGAAGCAGCGATTTAAATTGCAGGAGCTGAAATTAAATTTTAAAAAAGGAGCCTAAAAACTCCTTTTTTTATTTTTTATTTTTTTTTGAGCTCAGTATTTTTTGAGGCTGATCAAGAACAGGCTGACCCAAAATCTAGGATTATAGCAAATGGGTTAGAATTAGCATTACAATAAGCAGATGAATAATGAGCTATAGCTAGAACACTAAACACACGTCTAGCTATTCTTTTAAAAATACCTGTTTTTATTTACCTAATAATGTGATGTGAAAATATGAAACTGGCCAATTTATCACTGCTGAATATGTATTGAATTTAACACAGTTAACTTCTTAACACTGTGTGTGTGTGTGTGTGTGTGTGTGTGTGTGTGTTTTTCTGCCAAGGTGGAAGAAAATGAAAGCAATCGTTATTACTCACCTCTAAGAAAGAAAGAACTAAAAATCCAGAAAATTCAGATCATTTAAAAAAGCATAGTGAAAAACTCAGTAGAAGTGTTTCCAGAAAGACTGACTCACTCTCTACACATCAATAACACTCCTCACACAGCCTCTTAGAACCCCCACCCTGAGCTAGAGTCTGTCTGTCTGTCTCTCTCTCTCTCTTTGTCCAGAAGAACTATACAATTGGGTCCAAAAGTATAAGTGCATTAGCAAGATAATTTTGTATTATCTTAACGAGTATATAAAGAGAATTCTCGGAGTGTGCAGTTTCACAAGAGAAACAAACTCCACAAAATCCTCTATATCTAAATGATAAATGATCTATAAAGCAATGTTTGAATAGAGTCTCTCTATTACACACACCCGGTTACGCTCATGACAGGAAAAGGGCTAAGGAAGAAGAAGCAGGGGGAAAAAAGAAAGAAAAAGAAAAAGAAACATCCTTAGTGTGAAGAATAACACACACAGTAATAAGTGGAATTGTAAGCTTAAAGAGACTAAGACTGGATTATTACTGAAATCCAATAAACTGTCAAATTTGCATTAACAGATATATGAATTATATTATATATTGTGATTTTCAACTTGCACAATATGGATATAATCGACACTTTAGAATATCATCACTGTGTTCTCTGTTTTTAATTACAGAAGAAGCCATTAGCATTTCTGTCCCATCCAGAAAGCAACATAAACACAAGCTATCTTCCAAGAGTACTTATTTCGGACATAGTATAGGAGAAGCATGTGGAATGTCCATGGAGAAGCCAATCCAATAATTCTGTCACTTCACAGTTGAAATGCCATCAAAACAAGGGGGAAAAATCAGATAAAATTAATTCTCATAATATTATTGTTTATTTTATTAATACCATTGTATGATTATTAAGTATTTTTATTTCTTCTATTATGTAATTATAATTCAATCTTCTGGTGTTTATGTATTCAGTGCTTCACTTAAAAATTAGAGAAGAGTGAGCGTGTGTGTGTTCCTGTTTGCTCCAGTTTCGTATCAGCATGCAAAAACAAAGCAGCTATTAGGAAGTGATTAAGGCCCAATTAGCCACATGGAAAATGGGTCAGACCACTAATGACTTCCAATAGGGGGAAACACTGGGAAAGAGAGAGACAGAGGGACAGATCTCTTATTTATGGTGAGAGAGATAGTAGCATTTAGCAAGCAGAGAAATAAGACAAGCTTCCTCTGTTAACGAAGCCTGTTGTATTTTTTTTTTTTTACCTTAAACTCAAGCTATGTCTGAGAAACAGTAACCCTTTAACTGAATGCTTAATCATCATTTCAAAACTTTAAATATTTCTTTCTCGAGGGCTCGGTTCATTTTAAGTCATTAACCTACAGAGCTAACTTCCTGCCATTTATTATCAAGCAGCGATAATTCTGATCATTATCAAACAAAGACCACCAACTGAGTTAAATCCACTGAACAGTGGTAAAATAAAGTAAAATAAATGCAAAATGAGTATATATATATAAAACATGAGATCACTTAAAACTACATTGCATAAGATTTTGTTGTTGAAATCTATTAAAAAAATCATAATAAATTACTTTAAATTAGTCGCCCTGACAATCCTGTAATACTAACTCACAGTCAGCACCGTGTCAGAATCAGGAGAAAATTTATCCTTGTGGAATTTGCATCATTAGCTATTTTTGCATTTCAAATTGTGTGAGAGCAAGTCAACTGGGGTGCCTCAATCCCGGTGTGTCTACTTATTTTTCTGTGTTGTACCTAGCATGCTAACACTATCGGGCTCATGCCTAACGTTAGAGAGATAGGGCACCAAAAATACACAGACAGGATGTGATAGATTTATTCTCAATACTTCTCGGAGACTGGTAGAGACTACACTGCAGAGCACTGAGAGATTACAGTAGAACAACTGAGAGATTTTCTTATTTCACCCAGTGCTCAGTAGCTCTGACATTCACAATGACGTGCAAAAGGTTTTACTTCCTATAATGCTTCTGTAATATTTAGGAAATAGCAACAGAGAATAACATTCTGCAGATAATTTTATCCAATTGGGACACACACCAAAGTGCATATTACCAGACTGAATAGTTTGCCATTACACCACTGGTGTCATTGCTTTTCAGGCAAACTACTTACTGATTATTACACAGTTTGGGACATAGCCTTGAATTCTCTCTAAATGTACACAGACTTGGCACTTGCAGCCATGAGATTAATGTGTACTGTGGACAAGGGCGCAGCACAACCCACTCTGCAAATGTTATGTTTATGTTCTTCCATAAGTAGCTTTCAACAACAGTCATAAAATCAGTTATTCCTGTTCACCTGAAAATAAAAACCCATGTTTATCTCTCTCTCTTTATGTTCTCTCTATTATCTGGGTAACATACGGGAGCTTATCTAATAGCATTTTTATTCTACGGAATTAATGTGTGTCCTCCCTTTTTTTTTTTTTTTGATCCAGTAGGAACTGACAAAGCAGGAGCTTTCGAGGCACCGTTTTCCAGGCTCAAGCAGGTTAGCAGGCTCATACACACACACACACACACACACACACACACATGTACATGCTGGCCTATGGTGTGGTACCTCTGGTCTGTGTGGCTGCAGGTTTGATTTTCTCACTGAACGTCTGGCTGCGTCTGTTTCCTGCTGAGCTGACTGAACCGCGTGGTGACGACTCGACACACACAGCAGAAACTCTTGATGTAGGGCCAGGAAGTCTGAACAAAAGACAGAGAGAATATGAGCCCAAAGGTCTTATCGATTTTAAGGTCATTACTTTCTGACTATAATTTACAATGTACTGTAAAGATCTTCTGGTCAGAACACCTCAAAGCCAGCGAAGACAGCACATAGGTATAGTAGTAGATATTGTGTACAGTGGCTATAGGTATATAGTAGCGGGTTTTGTGCATTATGGCTATATGTATAGTAGTAGGTATTATGTATAGTGGCTATAGGTATAGTAGTAGATATTGTGTATAGTGGCTATAGGTAGTAATAGATATTGTCTATAGTGGCTATAAGTATAGTAGTAGATATTGTCTATAGTGGCTATAAGTAAGGTAGCAGATATTGTGTATAGTGGCTATAGATATTGTCTATAGTGGCTATAAGTATAGTAGTAGATATTGTCTATAGTGGCTATAAGTATAGTAGTAGATTTTGAGTATAGTGGCTATAGGTATAGTAGCGGGTTTTGTGCATTATGGCTATAGGTATAGTAGTAGGCATCGTGTATAGTGGCTATAGGTATAGTAGTAGGCATCGTCTATAGTGGCTATAAGTATAGTAGTAGGCATCGTGCATAGTGGCTATAGGTATAGTAGCGGGTTTTGTGCATTATGGCTATAGGTATAGTAGTAGGTATTGTCTAAAGTGGCTATAGGTATACTAGCGGGTTTTGTGCATTATGGCTATAGGTATAGTAGTAGATTTTGAGTATAGTGGCTATAGGTATAGTAGCGAGTTTTGTGTATTATGGCTATAGGTATAGTAGTAGGCATCGTGTATAGTGGCTATAGGTATAGTAGTGGGTTTTGTGCATTATGGCTATAGGTATAGTAGTAGGTATTGTCTATAGTGGCTATAAGTAAGGTAGCAGATATTGTGTATAGTGGCTATAGATATTGTGTATAGTGGCTATAGGTATAGTAGTAGATATTGTGTACAGTGGCTATAGGTATAGTAGTGGGTTTTGTGCATTATGGCTATAGGTATAATAGTAGGTATTGTATATAGTGGCTATAGATATAGTAGTAGATACTGTGTACAGTGGCTATAGGTATAGTAGTAGGTGTTGTGTATAGTGGCTATAGGTATAGTAGTAGATATTGTGTAAAGTGGCTATAGGTATAGTAGTAGATACTGTGTACAGTGGCTATAGGTATAGTAGTAAGTATTGTGCATGGTGGCTCTAGATATATTAGCGGGTATTGTGAATTGTGGCTATAGGTATAGTAGTAGGTATTGTCTATAATGGCTATATACAGTAGCAGGTATTATGTACAATGGCTAAAGATATTGTAGCAGGTATTGTAAATTGTGGCTATAGGTATGGATATTGATATTGTGCATACAGAAGTGCGTCTGTGTGACATCATTTTGGCTGCACAAATCCATGCAAAGTGTAAAACTCATGTGATGTGTCTCTCACATGCATCCACAGCTTGAGATACATCGGGTCTGAACTGATCTTTAGTTTAACTGTACCTTCTGGATTGATTTTTGCAAACAGCATTAGTAAAGTGTCACAGTAAATTAGGTGCTATATAAATAAAGCTGTCATTATTAATATTATTATTATAGTTAATCTTGTTCCATCGTTCATCATATGACAAAATTATGCTAGTTTTAGTGACCAAAAGGAATTGAATTAATCCTGGAATAAACCTAAAATACTTACTTGTAATTATAGCAGGGTTCCACAAATTACTCATATCAATATTACTGATATTATTAATAATATAATGACCAATAATACTAATGTTAATAATGAAATAAAAACATTCCCATGTTTGTATAATAAATAATTATATTATATTAATTACATTAATGTTTAAATAGCAGGGGGAAAAAACAAAAAACATAAAAAAAAGCATCAGTATGATTAATATTAAAATTAAAACTATATAAACTATAACATAGAAGCAGGCATACACACTCACTGGTAATGATTTATAAGACACTCAGGAACAGGAATTCATACACTCACACACACAAACACACACACGCACACAGTGGGTAAATGTATCTTCACCTCACACAATTCAACTCGATACAGGTCTCCTCAACAGTCCACCTTTAACAGACAGAAAACTAGTCTAGATGTGCTAACTGCTAGCTAGTTAGTTAGCTATTGTCGCTAATTATAATAATTATAATTATAATAATATAAATTATAATTATAAACTAAGTTAGCACGCTGGTGTGACTGTAGAGACTGTGAAGGAGATTCAATGTTAGAAGGAAGGAAATTTAAAAGAAATAAAAAATTTTTTAACATATTTGTGGAGCACCAGCAAGGGTTTAACACAGCATGCAGAGGAAGAGAATGATGGGCAAGAGGATAATGAGGAAGAGGAAATGGTGTAGAGGAGGATAAGGAAGAGGAGTATGAAGGATAAAAACAAGAAGAGCAGGAAAGACAGATCATGGAGACAGACAGAGAGAGAGAGAGAGAGAGAGAGAGAGAGAGGGCTAACCTAGATGTCTTTTTCTGACCAATGGAAAACTTGAGAAGTTTGCTCTCAGAGGAAGTCCTAGACAAAAAGAAAGAATAGATACAGGACACAGAGAGAGAGAGACAGTGATAGACTGAAAACCAGACACATAATGTTGAATATGCTACAACATTCACTCGGTCACACCCATTATCTCATCTCAGCTCCTTATAAACAGGAAGTGACAGGAACCGTGCCATACCTGGACTGCATCTCCGCCTGTGCTCGATGGATCTGTGCTGCTGAGGCTTGTGTCCCATGCGAGGAGGCCGTGGATGTATGTGCAGTATGTGTGTGAGTGTGTGTGAAGTGTGTCTGTGAGGTGCTCTGCTGCTGTTGCTGCTGCTGTTTGTATCGTGATAAACTAAAAAACAGTCCCAGTATCGCCTTCAGATTCCCATTTCTGATCTCTGCATAGACAGACAGGGGGAGAGAGAGAGGCAGACAGACAGAGAGAGTGAGTGAGCATCCATTGTAAGATTAAGTACATACCGATGCGCTCCTACACACAAAGGGCACGAAGACGACACCTCCTTCACTGAGACTCACAGGTATAAACAGGCCCAGCGCAAGTGGGGTGAAAGGTGATTTTATAGGTATAGGTACAATTACAGGTGCCCTCAGCCCATGGAGGGCATATGTCCTGGAGTCTATAGGCCCCTTGCTATGACTGAATTGTTGTAATAAGCTAAATTATACTAAATGAAACACAAAATTACAAAATCATGCAATATATTGATGAAATAAGTTTCAATTTCCCAACCAATAACCCCCCTCCAAAATATAGTCCAAATATACTGTCCGTGGTTCATGCGATTGTGTGTAATGAGCCTAGCGGAGTCGCCACTTTGCAAAAAAACGACATAAATCAGAATTTCAATAATAGCAGGAAAAAAGGAGAGAGAGGTCAGGAGTAGTGAAGGGGCCCAGAGGATAACCACTTTCATTTTGAAGAAAGGTGAGTGATTTAAGTCAAACGTCTAGTAACACGTTCATTCTACAGGCTTCTAATGCTTGGGGCCAACAAAGTTAGCTAGCTTGTTTTCGTTACTGGGTATGCTTATACTAATATTAGGCATGCTAGATGTCGAGTATGCTAAAATCCATAGTCTTCTAAAATCCATGGCATGCCAATCACCGCAGCAAAGATTAGAATGTTTATTCATTTAGTCATTTACAGCATTTGGCAGACGCCCTTATCCAGGGCGACTTATATTTATCTCATTTATACAACTGAGCAGTTGAGGGTTAAGGGCCTTGCTCAAGGGCCCAGTACTGGCAGCTTCTTGGTGCTGGGATTTGAACTCATGACTTTCTGTTCTATAAACAAAGTTGACCTAGCTAAGCTATCTTAATTCCATAGGACTGATGATGAAAAGCAATGTAGCAGTGGATAATGTCATTTAGCTTTCTAGTTAGCCAGCCAAGGGACTGACAGGTACAGAGACTACGCCTCTTTCACTGAGACTGACAGGTACAGAGACTACGCCTCTTTCACTGGGACTGACAGGTACAGAGGCCACACATCTTTCACTGAGACTGACAGGTACAGAGACTACGCCTCTTTCACTGGGACTGACAGGTACAGAGACTACGCCTCTTTCACTGAGACTGACAGGTACAGTGGCCACGCCTCCCTTACTGGGACTGACAGGTAAAGTGGCCACGCCTTGTTCACTGAGACAAAGGTTGGGGTTATATTTGACACGTGGCTACACGTAGGTGTGTGGATGCAGCAGTTAATGTGCTAAATGAATACAAGCAAGCAGCCATCTTGTGTATGTGTACATATGGTGTCAAAGCAGCCTAACAGGCATGGCCTCTGGGCCTCTTGTCAAAAGTAAGTAGAAAGACTTAATGGCAGTTACAGTGTATTATATTTCCTTGATGATCCTGAAAGAATAGCAATGTGTGTGTGTGTGTGTGTGTGGGTGTGTGTGCTGGTCAACATAGTCTCTTACCTTCAGCTGAGAGTCCCTGTATGTTCACACCTTTTGCTGCCAGAAAAGCCAGACATGTATCAATATTTTCAATCTGGAGAGAGGAACAGGTAGGGAAAAGGTTCAGATGAGGTCAGATGCACAAGTAGAATTGTGACCAGCAAATTCCAGAAAATTCAACACAAAATCACACACATGCACACACATATGTCTGACATTATTATTTATGCAGCTAATTCATGCTACGCTAAACCTTTAACTTAGTGTTTAAAAAAAAAAAAAAAAGGAAAACATTCAAATGTCCCCACAAGGTTAAAATCGTCAGATATTCCTATCCTTGTGGGGACATTTGGCCCCCCACCAAGATGTAAAAACATGCCACACACACCCATAATGTACGTTTGTCTATTTAACAGTGAGAGTATTCAGTACTCAGAGAGTTTCTTTAACAGCTTTACATATATTAGACAATATATGTAAAGCTGTTAAAGAAACTCTCTGTTGCTAGGAGACAAGCTCAGATCCTAGCACTAGAGAGTCAATCAATCAGGTAACAAAAGATGCTGATTGGTCAGCTGCACTATCAGCTGGAAATTGGAATTCAATTTGATCACCATTCCATTAGTGGGTGATTCACATTTTAACCTGAAATATTTCAACAATAATAAGTTTAATAAAATAAATAATGTTATTAAAACCAAAAATCCACAGGGCACCTTTAACTAAACAAAGTTTGAATGGAATTTTTAGTTTGTGCTCATCACAAAAATGAAGAAGAAGAAGAAGAAGAAGAAGAAGAAGAAATGCGAGGAATTAGACATCAACACACCCTGATATGTATTGGGTGACAGTTGTTGCCGAGGGTCAAAGGTCGCGCCAAGGAATTTTGGGACAGGAATTCATATCATGCACTATGAATAAAAATAACTCTCTAAATAAAACTGAATTTGTCGGCATGCTTAGCGTGTCCACCCATATACCCACACACACTAAACACACACACATTTAAAAATCATCAGTGAGATTGATAATAATACAGAACGTAATGAAATGTATAGTATATATAGACTGTTTGCATGTGTGTGAAATTTATTTTATTACATCTATGGCATGTATTATTGCAGACTATAAGTCAATCCTCAGTGTGAGACTTTAGCATGAGTTAAGAAGATTAACCTTTTCTTACTAAAGACAATAAGATGACTTCCTAGTGAGACTAATCTCCCAGGTTTAGAGTTCGGAGATTTGACAGAAGTCTAGGTCTTAAAGTAATGCCCCACTAAAGAAGTGCTAATGTGGATAAAAATGTATCAAACCAGTGGGAGGTGGAAGTTAGCATTAGCATGCTGCATTTACATGAGGCCAAATAACACCATTCTTTCTACCACGTTCATGAGGATAAAATGTGTGAGATAAAATGTGTGATGAAACATGTTTTCAGCACAGTTCAGTAGAGAGGTGATAACCTCGCTATACCAACTCTGGAGCAGAATCAGTCCTTACTCCTCCAGAGAAAATGCAGTTTAGCATTTGTTAGAGCAGGGAGCTGAAGGGAAAGGCGTGGAAGAAAAACTCATCAAACAGGGACTGAAACACACCAAACTTCTTCCCTGTGATTCAGGAGTTCTCAACACTCAAACACTGATTTATTATTCTTAGGAATGAAGTATTTTGGAGTTAATGAACAATGGAGAAATGAGTCCAAACACTGGTGTAAATGTGGATGTTGTGTATAACAGTAAATAAATAAGAGTTTCCCTCAACCACAGAAATACATATATTTATTGTGTTTTAATGATCCTCTATTAACAGCCCTGTTTGGTGTGGAGGTGTGACTCCTACACATGACACGTGTTCATACCACACACACCTGTGTGTGTGTGTGTGTGTGTGTGTGGGGTATGAACACGTGTCATGTGACTTCTACACACCCTTCAGAGATTCCTTTGCTCTCACTCTCTGAGATTTCCCCCATCTGTTACATCCCTGCAGCTGGTAGATTATTATTATTATCAGTAGAAGCAGTAGTGGCAGCAGTAGTAGTAGTAAAAGTGGTAGTAGTAGCAGCAGCAGAGGTAGTAGTAGTAGTTGTTGTAGTAGAAGTAATAGCAGCAGCAGTAGTAGTCGCAGTAGTAGTACCACCAGAGATAGTAGCAGCAGCAGCAGTTGTAGTAGTAGTAGTAGTAGTGGCAGTAGTAGTAGTAGTAATGCCAGTAGTAGCAGCAGTGACAGTAGTGGTACTATTTTATTTTGTTCTATTTGCATTTTAAGACTGTTACATTCCTGCAGCTGGCAGTAGCAGTAGTAATAGTAGCAGCAGCGGCAGTAGCAGTAGTAATAGTAGCAGCAGTGGCAGTAGCAGTAGCAGTAGTACTAATAGCAGAAGCGGCAGTAGCAGTAGTAATAGTAGCAGAAGTAGCAGTAGTAATAGCAGCAGCAGCGGCAGTAGCAGAGGTAATAGTAGCAGCAGCGGCAGTAGTAGTAGTAGTAGTAGCAGCAGCGGCAGTAGCAGTAGTAATAGTAGCAGAAGCGGCAGTAGCAGTAGTACTAATAGCAGCAGCAGCGGCAGTAGTAGTAGTAGTAGTGGCAGCGGCAGTAGCAGTAGTAATAGTAGCAGCAGTGGCAGTAGCAGTAGCAGTAGTACTAATAGCAGCAGCGGCAGTAGTAGTAGTAATAGTAGCAGAAGCGGCAGTAGCAGTAGCAGAGGTAATAGTAGCAGCAGCGGCAGTAGTAGTAGTAGTAGTGGCAGCGGCAGTAGCAGTAGTAATAGTAGCAGCAGTGGCAGTAGCAGTAGCAGTAGTACTAATAGCAGCAGCGGCAGTAGTAGTAGTAATAGTAG
>CM040985.1:24857747-24886533 GCA_022985145.1 Pangasius djambal | reverse complement strand
AACCTAAATACCCTAATCTAAATAACCTAATCTAAATAACCTAATCTAAGTACCCTAACCTAAATACCCTAACCTAAAAAATCTAACCAAAATACCCTACCATAAATAACCTAATCTAAATACCTTAATCTAAATAGCCTAACATAAATACCATAACCTAAATAAGTTAACCTAAATACCACAACATATATACCCTAACATAAATACCCTAGCCTAAACATCCTAAC
Organism: Pangasius djambal; assembly: GCA_022985145.1. Lineage (NCBI taxonomy): Eukaryota > Metazoa > Chordata > Actinopteri > Siluriformes > Pangasiidae > Pangasius > Pangasius djambal. The sequence continues at coordinate 24,886,306 of CM040985.1, read as the reverse complement.
CTAAATACGCTAACATAAATACCCTAAACTAAATACCGTAACCCAAATACCATAACATAACTAACCTGATAAATAACTCTGAAATGTATGTATATTTCCAATAACTATTTTAATATCTCATTTAGGCCAATAGCTATTATTAAAGAATATTATTTTCTCAGTATTATCTTATATAGGAAAAGGGTTACAGAAGTATCATAAGCTGACAAACTTGTCCTAAAAAGTATCCTAACTTTAGGCACAAGCAAAATGACATATCTATTATTCATTCATTCATTCATTCATTCATGTTTAAAAGACTCATATGACCTATCCACAAGCCATGACACTGCAATCAGCTGAGCGATCCCCACTGGTGTTTGAGATGCATGTGATCTGCTACATTCATAAGAGAAGATACGTTCTCCATAATTTCCACCCACTCCCTATCCTAAGGTTTATGTGGTATTGTTGACAAAACGTTGATGCTAGTGCAATAGGTCAGGTTCTAAGAATATCATTAAGATAAAACTCTGTTAGTGGGAGTTAGTGAGGGAGTTGATTCAGATATACTGTAGGTCATATCCCTTGCTTTCTTCGCTCCCGAGCAGATTCAGTGCTAGCATAAGCCCTTTGTGAATAGACAAGTCTTTATTCAGCCAGTGAGTCAGATATACTGAAAGTCAGGTGAAGTTAATTCCACCACCTGAGTGTCAGAGAAGAAATCACTACTGAATATCTTCAATCGAATAGCTTCTCTCTTATAATCTTAATTTAGGACTTCATTTTTGGTCTATTTTACAAAGAGCCAGAGTGTACTTTCAAAACCATTAGGAAACTTGGCAGCTATTTCCGAAAAAAAACACACACACACACACCTGTGAGTAAAAAAAACAAAACAAAAAAAACACTGTATGGATCAGTGAGCTGTCAGCAGAACCTCTTTGCTTTTATCTCCTGAAAACTTTGAGGTTGAGCAACCTTAAAGGAATTTCTTAAAAAGCCCCTATGCTAACTTTACTCTAATTACAGAGCTAATGCAGTGAGTCAAAAACGCAGTTAACCAGAGGCCCTCCATTACACACACACACACACACACACACACACATACACACACACATACACAGAGGCTCAATAACAGCAGCATAAAATAAGAGTCTAGTTAAAGGTAATTACATGAAATTGTACAGAGGTGATGGAAAGGTCAGTAAGGAAGAGAGCTGAAATAAATGATGCTATCATTAATTCAACTCTTAAACACACTAGACCTAAATAAAAGGCTTTCGCTTCCTCTAAATGAGAAGAACATCAAGTTGCTAGCTCTGTATTTAACCCTAAAAATGAAAAATGCAAAAAAAAAACAAAAAAAAAAACACAATAAACAATGAAAAACAATGAAATTCAAAAATTCATTTAATATATTTATACTACAGCACGGATGAATCTGATAGGTCAGATGGTGTTTATGTAACAGCATGGCTCGTACGGTAGTTCCAGCTGTAACATAAACAATAGGTTTATATATTAATGCGCTCATTCTAATACGTTACAGTTTCCACAGTAACAGCTCATACACAGGGACGTGTGGATGCTTCACATAATCTAAGACTAATAATAAACAAATTTAAAAAATATGTTGTTTAACAAAGAAAAATGTACAGTCTTTTATGTGGAGTTAATATGTCCTTAATATGACGTTCTCCTTAAGTGGACATTAATTTAACATGTCTGGAAGGAGTCTCCAGTGTCAGCACTTTGTAATGGTCAGTTAGTTTCTCGACACTGGACAGTCTTCAGGACAGAGGACTTTACACATTCCGGTTTCTCAGTCACATGACGAACTGTGCTTTTGTCTTGCTAACTTCAAGAGAGAACAACTGTTTATAGTTGCTATAAAATAAGCAGGAACGAAATTGTCTCATGGATGTTCCATAGCATTAAATGTAACTATAAACTGTTAAAAGTGTGATGTGTCATTCATTAATAAATTAAACATCGTAATTGTTGGCAAATTGCTGTGGTGTAAGTGGAATAACACACTCCAGACTGTGCAGTTATACGAAAATAATCCACTGCAGAGTGTTCACTTCGCGTTGGGCCGTATCACATCACCCCTGCGTGTATCATTTTCACATAAATGCACAGCCTGAAGTGTGTCATTCTGATATAAAATAGATAATAATAATAATAAATAAATAAATTTACCTTCTACTGCAAGGCTTCATTTTAAGCCCTTTAAACTTGACTTTCTGCAAAACAACAAACACTGGCCAAATTCTATTCACGTTTGGTCTGACCACTGCTTTAGCCGAGCTGGCACCTCTCAATATAAGCAAAAGAACTATAAATTCAAGAAACGGTTTTTTTTTTTTAAAAAAGAAAAGAAAAAGTTCTTCCTGGCTGCAGATATGGCGATGTACCCCAGTTCTCTATTTGAAAACTCTTTTTTATGTTCTGAGGTTCTCTTGTAAAACTAGCATTTTAACTTTGCTAGCAAAAACTCCACCTCTATTTTAAGCCCTTTACACTTTCCCTCCAGACCTATCATTATGCTAAGCAAAAATGCTTAGCTTATGCTTACTCATCATTTTAGAATAATCAGAGAACAGGTCACTTTTAGAGAAGTTAATCAATTACATCTCACAGTTACCTTTTTTCCAAAATTTAAAAATGGCTCCAACTTATGAGCCAACAATGTAGTTCATACCATTAATTTACTTACTATCAACAGTATAATCATGATAGCTGCTAGCTGTTTTCAGTATAATAATAATAATAATAATAATAATAATAATAATAATAATATTTTAAATTAAGAACTTCATAATTGCCACATGGTTGTGTACCTCAAGGCTCTATGTTTAGCCCCCTACACTTGTTCCAGACCTCAGTAGCAAGGTTTAGCTAAAGCTCACCATTTTGTAATGATTACAGAACGTCCTGCTGTTGTTTCTTTCTGGTATACATAGATCCATGAGTGCCATGACGTATCCAGGTTTAGAGAAGCTGTGCAAAGAATCAAAAAACACACACTAATCCTTCACATCTTTCACTGAACCCTTGACCAGCGTCGATTAGCCACAAAAACTTAGCAGACAAGGTGTCAGGGATAAGTTTAGCCTCTGTGCGCAGTATATCTTTCTCTCCACAACTCTATTTCAGGTGCCGGAGACCTTGACTGTCGTTTATCATCCTGTCCATACTGTGTGTATTCTCAGCTTTTTTTCTATTGTGTTTCTTTTGTATTGCTCTGTGTAGAGATGATACCTATGTAAGTCTTGTGTGTTTGATCCTGGCTCCACCTCTGAGCCACCAAACTCTGCCCTCACACAGCTCACACACACACACACACACACACACAGACTGTCAAACATACAGACAAGTAAACACACCTGGTTAGGACTGACATCACATTGGAGTGTTACCATATAACACTTACATGGAGAGAGAGAGAGAGAGAGAGAATCCCTGAGGGTATCTAGCAAAGACGTCAGAAATCACACACACACACACACACACACACACACACACACACACACACAGCACAGCAAAGCTTCAAACTATGCGTGTCTACAGATTTGTTAATAAGATGTAAAATCGAAGGTAAAGCTGGGGTGTACCATCCCCCCTCAAAACACACAGAAAATGAGGAACATACCAATCTTTTGTGTGTGTGTGTTTTTGTCTGTGTATGTGTATTTGAATTAATGTATGAATTATTTTTTTCAACATTTCACATCAGTCTAAATTTCTAATAAGTCCTATGTGTGGTCAAAAAACATTTTTGCTAGTTATCGTTGTAGGGATCATATTACTTTGTGGTCTAAAGAGCCCTTTTCTGATAACGAAGGTAAACATGCACCAGTTCAAAAATACCACAGGTGATATAAGCAGAAATACGGAGCATCCTCTTCAGTGGACCTCCTCAGTGATAGTCACTATAATAAGGTTTGTTTTAGTGCTGTGTCTGTTTTAGAATCATTCAGCCTGTCTATTGTGTTTGAATCAGGCTATACCCAATACTGAGTCATTAAACAAACAGCTTTCAGTGACATATTGTGGTGTTGACATTACCGTTAGTCTTAAACCATGTCTATCCGATGAAACCTGAACGCCCTCCATTGCATATGTTGTAGATACTACTCTGACTAAAATGTACAAAAAAAAAAATGTTAGCATTAATAAATCAATTAAATTTGTTAGCATGCATAGAACTAATAATGACAGTGACAAACAAGCAGCTGTAAGTCATAAAAGTAAAAGTATATTATAATCAGTATAATTATCACTGAGTTCAAGTTTAATATGATAAATAGAACATTGTGTTTTTATTGCTACAGAGTCTGGTCATGATATGTGGGAATATGTTAAAACAAATAGGAGGATCCATAATGGGTCATAGTTAAAGACTAATATTAAATTCACCGAAATGATTTTTTGTTATACCAATGCCAAAATGTACTAAAATACGCATATAAAGCTTATCTGTAATCAACCTTTCCTGAGCCTCCTGCACGCCAAAGCCTCAGACTGAGCAGAAGCCCTTGGTTGGACAGAGGATTGTGTTAATGTGTAACACAAAGTAAAATAGCAATGAATTGAATTGGTTCATTGATAATAGTGGTAGAGTTTAGCTTGAATAAATATGTATGTTGTCTGGAATGTGGCATACAGAGCAATCGAGTGAAAGTTTGATACGATGCTACGCTACATATGTTTGTGCAAGAATGTCGATTTCTAACACAGAGATGCTTCTGCAGATAAATTACATGCGAATGTTTTTATGGTGAGACTGGATTGTATCCACGCAAGCCTACAGTCAGGTTAGCCCTCCTGTAATGTTCGCTATTTAGCAACATTCTTACTGTTTTGTCATTGGTGTAACATTAAGCAAGGCTTTTAGTGAAGCTGATGATTGACAAACACATCTCATGCTGGCATAATTAGCACTTGCACGCTAACTGAGGCCTCCATTCACACATTAGACACGGACATGCAAATAAAGGTCCATCTGTCCATTTTTGTCCAAGTGACCTCAAAAAAGGTGCAACTACATGGAGTATTGGCTCGGCATTGTTTATGGACATATAAACTAGTGTGTACTATTATCAATAACACACTCTCTCTCTCTCTCTCTCTCTCTCTCCTTTGGATGGGCAACTCCCTCCCACACACACACACACACACACACACACACATGCGTACTCAGTGCTCCAATAGTAATACATAATTAAAGAGCCACTTCATCACCTCATCACCAGACTAACAATAACTATTTGTGTAGCTATCAGTATCTGTCAGTGGTTACACACTGTTTCATGCCAGTAATTTGAAATAAAGAATTAAATATTACATAAACATTAAGATGCTTTTAAGATCAGCTACTCTAATATGCCCAATCTTGTAATATCAGTCAAGTTCGAGCATACATTTTCATACATAAACACACTTCTGTACATAAATTATGTAATGAAGCTTAAAGAAAACACCCAGAAATGCAGATCAAATATGAAATATGATGTGGTGTTTCTTAACTGAAAGCTGACACAGCAGAATCACACTCTGTGGGCAAAACATATCTGTGTATAGTAACAGAGTGACGCAGCACACATGTACAGTGCATAACGGCTGCTAATGTGTACACTGTGCATTGAAATATCCTTGGGCTCTTATAATTAAAGTGAATAATGAATTAGGTAATCATTCATTCACCTTCAGTAAGTGATTCATCAGAGTCACGGTGGATCCGGAGTCTATCCCAGGAGCACTGGGCACAAGGTACCACACACAAACACACACACACACTCATTCACACCTAGGGGCAATTTAGCATAGCCAATTCACCTCCCTGCATGTTTTTGTACAGTGGGATGAAACCAGAGACTCGAGGAAACCCACACAAACACATAAAACTCCACACAAACAGTAATACAGGCTCAGGATCAAACTCTGGAGCTGTGAAGCAGCAACGCTCCCCACTGCGCCACCATGCTGCCCATAAAGTATTACGATTGGCTTAATTACGCTCTGCACTCTTCTCTTCGTTTTTATTCTCCTTTTTTCTCCCCTCCTCTTTGATTCCCTGCTGCTTTCCTAACTGCCTTTTCTCCCTTTCTTTCCATTCCTCTTTCTTAGTACACTCCACTTTCATCTCTCCATTTTTTTTTATCCATTCTTCCTTTCTCTTTTCTCTAACTATAGTGGACAATTAAGGAAATTAACACTGCTGTTATGTCACAACTAGTCCTGTGTTAATATTCAGTTTATCACAGCTTACAATGTCACCACAATATTGTATAAAAGTGACGAATAGGTAAAAAAAAAAACAGGACACGACTTTAGATGACACAATCGAAAACATGGAGCCTTTCCGAATAGGACAGAAACACAAGTTGTACCTTACTCTAAGTGGAACATTATTTGAAAGTGTCCATGATAAAATTACATACTAAACACTACAATATCATGTACTGTCACAATCATATCATATATAATAATATATTATTATATTTAAAAAAAAAAAATATATATATATATATATATATATGTATGGAAAAAATATATTTACCAGTTTCATGCTGATATTGTTCTGCTCCCATTGCCATAGAATAACACTGCTCATTTTCATCACACACACACACACACACACACACACACACACACACACACACACACATAAAAGTGTGAGGGTGATACCGGTCTGTTTCGGACTACCGCTTACTGATTGGGATAGACGCACAGACAGACAGATAGACAGAGAGAAAGAGAGAGACTCCTCCTTCATATCACTGTTCATTACACATTAGTGGGATAGACACAAAGAGAGAGAGAGAGAGACAGAGAGAGGCTCCTCCTTCATCTCACTGTTCATTACACAGTACACACAATAAAAAAGTAATTGATACACAAACAGAATTTTTTGCACATTAAACTCTTTTCTTACAAAATGTGTGTGTGTGTGTGTTATCAAGTGTCCCCAGGATAATAGAAATAATGGCACAGGAATGCACTGACTGATTGCAGGTTCAAGTTTTGGGTGTATATTGTGTTTGGGTGTCCTGTGTGTAACCCCATTTCAACACTGGAGGCCAGTCAGTCAGTTGCTGAGCAGAAATGCCACACTTAGGTTTCAGGCTGGTGCAACAATGCAGCTTTTATTAAAAAATAAAAAAATAAAAAAGGAATAATATTTAGTTTTGAATACTTAGGCTAAGGTTAGGATCATTTAGTTAGAGTAACACACCACAAGTCAATGGAAAAATCCCACAAAGATAACTGTGTGTGTGTGTGTGTGTGTGTGTGTGTGTGTGTGTGTGTTATCCAAAACCCACCAAACCCACAAATTACAACTCAAACTTAATTTCAGTTCCAAACGACTTTTTCCCACACTGATGAATTTACACAGGCTGCCAGAAAGTAGTGTTTTATAAACACACACACACACACACACACACGCACACGCACACACACACACACACAGACACACATATATACAGAAAAAATGGGGACCAGCTAAATGTCCCCACAAGGTCAAAACTGTGCTCTCATATTTTTTATATTACATTATAGGGATAGGGAACACACAATTGTGATCTCTGAATATTGTACTGGATTCAGCCATCTCAGCTCGACTGTCTGCAGTAGAGACCCTGGAGCCACAGTTTGTGTGGTAGATACGGTCTCTCGCAGTAGCCGCCTCTCGCCCACCCATATTGGTGATAGACACTATACTTGTTCATTCTGGGAGCGTGCACGCTGTGAGACTAACTGAAAGTAGTAAGTACAGCATCATTAATTAATATGTAAAATGCTAAATTGTAGCTGTATAATTTTCACAAGTACTTTGATGTAATTTACGGTTGTCAGGAAAAGATTTCAGAGCTTTGGCACATGATTGCCTGAGCTACCATTTGCTAGTAACATTTTAATCAAAGTAATGCAAGTATAAGTAGCTAATCGAAGGTACCAACTGAGAATTTGGTTTGCTAGTCATAATATCGGTACAACAAGCTGTACACAGTACACAGGTGTATTCTGTCACTGCTGATGACTTGTTCAGCAAAGCACGCTGAAAAATATCAGCTCAGGGGGCATGCCACGCTGTGTAATCCACCTTAACTGTCACTGATGCTGGCTGCATGAATCTACAGTGGGCTGGAAAGAAATCTGCCCCAGGGTCACTTTTTCATATCATTCTGCATAGTTTTCTGACAAGTGTTGCTGGTACCTTTGCCCCTAGCAAAATATGTTTTTTTAATAGCAAATAATCTAATGTGGATGGCAAAAATGAAGCATTATAATGATGCCTTAAACTTTATAATGGTGTATCTGTCTAGTTGAAAATCAGTGCTAATATCAAATGAGATAATAATCCACTATCACAGTCCTGCAGTATGTGTGTGTGTGTCTGTGTATGTGTGTGTTCTTTTGTGTTTTTGCCCCCAACAGCCTGGAAATAGGGACCCATCTGCCCTCCACACACACTCACAACTGCCCCCCTTCCCCCAAGAGCAGATGATGGGGTCTGTGAAAACAAAAGACATGCGCGCACACACACACACACACACACACACACACACACAATCTCTCTTTCTCTTTCTGAGTCATAGAAATGAGAATCAAGAACATTAAGTATTAAAATGTTAACTATTCTTACTTTGTTCATCAGTCGTACCTGCAGAGTTTTGATGTTTAATAATGTAGTAATTAAAAAATATATATATATATAGAGAGAGAGCTTATTAAAATTTTAAGTATTTTTAATTTTAGTGTTTCAATGTGGCACCTGTAATAAAATCTGTGCTTGATAAAACTATGATACTATGCATGACTGCAGGAGGCGTTAGTGTTAAGCAGGCCTTTGTTGTGGATCTTAGTTCCCTTGCTTTTTTGTGTCATAGTCCCAGATCCTAGTTCCCTTGTTTCTTGTTTTCCAGACAAACTATCAGGTCCATAAATAATTGGACATTAACAAAGTTATTTTTAAAGGGCCCAAAAGTAATTGGACAATTGGCTGCTCAGCTGTTCCATCGCCAGGTCTGTATTATTCCCTCATTATTTCATCTACAGTTAAGCAGATAAAAGGTCTAGAGTTCAGTAATTGGCTTAGGGATCTGTCACTGTCACTTCTCAATATGAAGTCCAAAGAGCTGTCACTACCAGTGAAGGAAGGCATCATTAGGCTGAAAAATCAAAATAAACCCATCAGAGAGACAGCAAAAACATTAGCTGTGGCCAAATCAACTATTTGATACGTTCTTTAAAAAACAAAAACGAACTGGTGAGCTCAGGAACACCGAAAAGGCTCAGAAGACCACAGAAAACAACTGTGGTGGTTGACAGAAGAATTCTTTCCCTGGTGAAGAAAAAATCCTTCCCAACAGATCGAGAACACCCTCCAGGAGGAAGGCGTATCTGTCTCACAGTCAACAATCAATAGAAGGCTTCACCAGAGTAAATACAGAGGGTTTACCACAAGTACTCAAAAACAGTAAGACCAGATTAGACTTTGGCATAAAAAAAAGCCCCTAGAGTTCTGGAACAACATTCTGTGAACAGAAGAGACAAAGATTGTGAAGTGTATAGGTCTATATTACCTGCTCACATTCAACCAAATGCTTCAAAACTCATTGGACAGCAGTTGCACTGCAGATGAACAATTGACAATGACCCGAAGCATACTCCAAAAATAACCCAAGACTTTGTTAAGACAAAGAACTAGAATGTTCTGCAATGGCTCTCGTCTGAGCTGCATTTCACTCAAAACTGAAGGTAAAAATGTTCCAAGAACAAGCAAGAAGTCTAGTGACGTATGTGGGTTTCAGATTTCAAGCTGTCATTGACAGCAAAGTTTTTGCAACCAAGTATTATGAATTACAATTTTATTTTTTATTATTCTGTTATTTTGTCCAATTACTTTTGGTTCCTTAAAAAAGGGAGGAGCACATGTAAAAAGTGCTGTAATTCCTACACAAGTCACCTGATTTTGATAGACTGTAAATACCCTCAAATTAAAGCTGATAGTCTGCATTTTTACATATATGTTTTACATTCATTGTTTAATTTCAACTCCAGTATACTGTGGTAGACAATATAATGACAGTAAAATAACTATAATTTTATCACTGTCCAAACCGTTCCTCACTGGACTCCACTTCCAAGCAAATGAACTAAACCTCTTCACATGTTCAACCACGGCATCCAATCACCGCATCACAATCACTGGATTTCTAACTAGACCCACCTGAGTTCAATCACAGACATGCTTTAAACAGAATGGCCTTTCAACCATTCAGTTAAAAATTTCACTTCTACTAATGAGTCCAAGCCTTTGTTCAGTGTGTAATAGTTCTGGTTTCTTGATTCTGGTCTTGTTTATTGACTTTGATTCTCGTTTCCTCCTTATTGCTCCATTTGCATTTTGATTGGATTACAAGTTTGGAACTGCCCTCTGGATTGTTTATTGTTTTTTTTTATACAATAAGTCCTGCATTTGTATCCTTCCGCCATCTTTGTGACAGTTTCCTTGTTTCTCGAGTCCTACCGATAGAGCCTAGTTCCTAGCTCCATATTTCTACTAATTTATACATAGTTGTTCCCTTGGTCCCTCCCCATAGTTTCTGGCTTTTCCCCCTGTTCCCTAAATAAGGTTCTGTTCCATTCCCTAGTTTCTAGTTCCCTTGTTTCCAAGTCTGATCGTAGATCCATTGCACTTTATTCCCAGTTCTTAGTTTCCTGCTTCTTATTCATGTACTATGAATAAGAAGCAGGAAACTAAGAACTAGGAGCCATCTTACTGGTTCCCTTGTTCATCAGGGGTGACAACTGAACACTTGGCCTTAATCAAACGTTAGCTACTTCTTACTCTCTAACATGACGTGTGAAATGTATTCTTCTTGTTGTTATTGTAACACTGACACTAATTGCTCCACACATGGCCATAAGTTTGGTTGTGGTGTCATGATGCTTTTCCCACACTGGCAGTATAGAACTAACCAGCGCACACACTGAAGAAAGTTTAATTTAATACATTTTTTGAGCGTAAACAAATGATTTGGATCTTAATTTCTTTATTTTAAGTTAAATTTTGTTAGTGATGCCTTGGATTACATCACAGCACACGCTGTCCCTGCCGTGGCCCGGGTTCGATTCCCGGCCAGGGAACCAACCCCAGGAACAGTGCACTCCCAGTGCCGGTCCCAAGCCTGGATAAAATTGGGGAGGGTTGCGTCAGGAAGGCCATCCAGCATAGAAACTGTGCGAAATAAAAAATGCGGACCAGTGATCTGCTGTGGCGACCCCTAACGGGAGCAGCCGAAAGAAGAAGAAGAAGAAAAAGATTATCATTAACGTTTGTATTGACTGGGTTTTTTTTTTATATGTGAATGTGTTTATTGTTTATTGTCTTTTTGCTTATATATAAAACACTATTTTTCTGTATTGATATATATTTATGAATTAAGAACATCTTGCTATGTGTGTTTACTGCAGATTGTGTGGTTTGTATTGCAAATTGTGTGTTTATTTGTATTAGAGATATTACTGACATAAAACTGTCTGAAAGTACAAGATAATTTGTGTTTATCAGTTGATGTAGAACGTCATTCTTATTTTTGTTTCCTGCATAAATTAGTAACACGAATAGCGTACATTGCTGCCATGAGTAAGCAGAAATATGATATTGAAAAAGTGCCAGAAAAGTGTCACATGAAACACCTGCTTCATCTCACAGAGAATTGTGCATAAAAATATCATGGCCATGTGAACATCCATTATTATGAGGTCGAAGAAAAGGTCAAACTCTCAAAACATCTCCCACAGGTCCCATGGTGTGTGTGTAGACAGATGTCTCCACATTAATAGACATTTTAGAGGAAGAGAGGAGACATGAATGACCTCAGAGTCAGATCAGAGAGAAACAGACGCGCTAATCTATGCTCGGGTTGCATTCTGTCTCTAATGTAGGTTTTAGCTGAAATAAATCAGGCGTTTCTGTTAGGTAACACTATAATGTTGTAACTTTAGCACTAACATCAGGAGCAGATGACATTACAAATGGAAAAATTGATCATGCTAAACGGCCTCTCTGAATATTTTGTCTTTATCAAGTCAATTCAATATCCATTTTAACACATGCGGGGACACATACACACACAAGAGTACAAAAGTTTTGTTCTCTGGTAAATTAGACTATTTTTAAAAAAAAAAGTAATAAATATGACATCATACTGTTGGTAGTAAAAGAAACACTGGTGTAGTACACACTCTCACCACTAGAGGGTGAGAGCGACTGAATCATCCTCAGCAGTGCTTGCTGAAAAAGCATCCATTCCAGAAAGCAGGGTTCCCAAGTCAGAGAGAAAACTTAACTCAAGATTCAGAACAGCAGATTTTTCAGCTTGGATCAGTCCACACCTGCTGCATTTCAAGGACAGCATCTGATCGAATGTTTAACCCTTACTGAAAACGTTGTGCAACATCTAACTTTGTATCCACTGTGACCCTGCCTATGATAAGGAGGTAATTGAAGGTGAATGAATAAATGAATGGGGGCACGGTAGCGTAGTGGCTAGCACTGTTGCCTCGCACCTCCGGAGTTGGGGGTTTGCATGTTCCCCCTGTGCTCCGAGGTCCGGTTTCCTCCGGGTACTCCGGTATCCTCCTCAGTCCAAACACCTGCGTTGTAGACTGACTGGCATTTCCAAACTGTGTGTGTGATTGTGCCCTGCGATGGGTCTGCACCCATCCAGCGTGTGCCCCGAGTCCCCTGGGATAGGCTCCAGGCTCCCCATGACCCTGCGTAGGATAAGCGGTATGGAAAATGGATGGATGGAAGGATGGATGAATAAATGAATGAAATAGTTTTCATGAACAGAAACTAGAATCTTTTGTTATGCTGTCAAATAATAATAAACAGATTTGTCTTTGTTGAGCACACTTTTATAGCTCAAAGCATACACAGAATAATTAAAGCAGATTGTTAATGGTACGCTCTAACCCTTATTTTAACCTCAGGAACCAAAAGGAAACATTTTAACTCTTTTCATTAAAAAAACCTGTTTTTTTTAAAATAAATAAATAAATAAATAAATAAATAAATAAATGAATGAATGAAGTTATTCTCATGGGGACCATCCAAATGTCCCCACCAGGTCAAATCCATCAGATATTCCTCTCCTTGTCAGAACAGTTGGTCCCCACTATGATATAAAACATGCACACACACACACACACACACACACAAATAAATACACTGACTTGTGCATTACTGTTGCTAACCTACTATCCCAACCTACTAACCCTGGGTCCTAAACCTGGCTTCTTTTTCAAGGTTTTCTGGGACTAAGCATCATGCAGACCAGCTAAATATCATACAAGGTCAAAACTATCATGCATTCCTATCATCATGGGGAGATTTGGTTCCCATAATGTGATAAATGCGAGTGCCACTCCCCCTTCACACCCATTCTTTTGGCATAGCCTTAAATGGTGCTTGAAAATGCTCACAGAGAGTAAGAGAGATAGAGAGGTTGAGATAGAAACAGAGAAAGAGTCAGAACTGTTGCCTAGCATTTGTGATCTCCCGAATAAAACACACACACACACACACACACACACACACACACACACACACACACACACACACACACACACACACACTCAGCTGCATTAAAGCCAAACAAGCATGCCCTACTTAGATATTAAATAAACACACACAGTTCCACACTAGCCCTTCAAATATACAATTCATTTAATTATTAAATTAAACTAAGCTACAGTGTGAGGAATAACAGTACACACACACACACACACACACACACACACACAATCACAGTAACAAGTGTCAGGCCTATATGTAGTTATAGAAACTACAAGAATATTCCATCTTCCAGCACAGTACATCTCTGTACTGATGAATCATCACACCGCTACTGCACACCTAACACAGCACGCACACTCCAGCTCATCTGATTAAACCTGATTACATCAAATACTCATTATACTCAGGATAAAGGAAATGGACATACACACACATGCACACTCACGCATACATACAAACACACAAACACACACACATACAGCCCTCTAACCTGTACGTCTGCTGGTTCTTGATGTCTGTCGGTCTGAAACGGCAGCATAAATGCATCGGTGTGTGTGTGTTTGAGCGTGTTGGAGTATGAGTGTGTGTTTAGGGCAGTGCGCTGGGGCAGCACAGCACGGGTAGGGAGTCCAGACTTCATCACAGTAGCCATGTGGATGATGGGCATCTCCTCTCACACATCCGCATATAATCACATGTATTGTTACACACACACACACACGCACACACAATGTCGCTCTCACACTTTTCAGTCTTGCTTATCTTCTTCTTCTTCCGTATGGAGAATACAGCCATTTATAATCCGCTCCGAATTTCATGTCACCATACACCAGCAAGAGAGTGAGAGAGAGCGAGTGAGAGATAGACAGAGAGAGAGAGAGAGCAGAAGAATTAACAAATGAAACGAGAAGCTGCTGCTCACTGGATCAGTGCAAGAACGACGCCCTCACTCAACCTTCCACTCCCTCTCTCTCTCCTCCTCTTTCTCGCCCTCTCTCTCCCCATCTCTCTCTCTCTCTTCTCTCTCTCTCCTCCTCTTTCTCACCCTCTCTCTCCCCATCTCTCTCTCTCTCTCTTCTCTCTCTCTCTCTATCTCTTAGCAGGTGTAGTCTCAGTAACTACTGGTTGGCATTTTTAGCTTCTGCATAATTTTCTCTTCACATACACACACACACAGTAAAAAGCAGGGTGTTAGTGCTGCATGTAATTAACGGTGATGTATGTGTGTGTGTGTGTGTCTATTTAAGATGCTACACAGATATGAACAGCTAATGAGAGCTGTGATAAAAAAAAAAAAGTGTCTTATACACTAGAAATGTTTTAATTGATCTAACCATAAATTAGAAGAAGCACTATTATTGAAATGTGACATTTGTGTAATTATTTATTTGTGTAATTAATCACTTTAAAAGTAATAACTGTGTAAAATGTAAATGTGTAAAAGTGACAGGCTGGAGGGAAGACAGCACTGTTTATTCAGAAGTAAACCACTGTTTCAGAAAAAAATGTGCTGCCATTAAAAACCACAGAGCAGAGTCCTGCTCCTGCAGAAGCTAATCGGTCTCTTTGGGCTTTGAACTCACAACCTTCCAAGCAGTCGGCCAAAGTTTTAACCACTGAGCTACCACTGATACTGAGTGATAGACTTTACACCTCCATCCATGTAAAGTACAAAGAGTTTTGTTTAATGTTAACAGTTTATGAAATGTTTGCCTATGGGATTTCATTGATGTTTTGATCCTTCTTTTTAACCATGAACATCCTCATCATTTATTGTGAGCATAGTTCATGTGGAATAACCAAAAATTTCAGTAACTGTATTAAAGTTAAAACATAAACATAAAAAACATCAAGAATGCTGAAGTGTCACTGAAAGCCGAACCCAATCAGCTTATCCCTCCTAATCGCCTTCAACCACAACAGTCTTCTGTTGGCTTGGAAAGGTGTCTGATTTGATATTGTGTCATGAAAACTAATGTGTTTATGAACATGTTTCTGACACTTTTTAGCAGCGCAACACGACATCATAGAAAACAAATTCTGGCTTTCTCCTAAAATTCACTATAGACTTCCCACTATGTTTCTGCAACCCGGAGGCATGACTGATGTCAGAGTGACGTGTATTGGTCAGGGGTCTCTAGATTATAGCTACACGTCAGAGAATACAAATCAGATTGTAGAGCTGAATTTTCAAAAGAGGCATAATAAAACACAACGCAGTCTGCAGCTATTAAGGCCATCTGGAGCCTAAAGGGTTACCAAATGAGTTACCACAAACACACACACACACACGCATACATAGCAATGAAACACGGGGTGTAACCTTGACTTCCTGCCTTGTTGCTTTAATGTACATCTGGATTCTTTGATGTAATGTATGTCTGAATTTCATTTTATGGCAAATTATACATACAGACACACAGACAGAGCGACAAACAGACCGATTGAAAAAATCATAGATATCCAGAAAATGTTCCAAAATATAATCAGTTCTTCTGCTGGTTACAATGATAATTCCATATAAATCCTACAAACATTCAACCACTCTTGCTTGAGAGGTCGCGCTAATGAGAATCTCACATGGCACCATTCAGAGGCGAAGACATAATAAACATCACAAGACATTATTTTAGATGAATGGCATTTTCCAAGGTACTGGTTATTTAGGACTGACTGAACATCAACCCAACTAATCACAGTTAAGCCGTGTGGAACGGACTCAGAATGAATTCACTGCATGAAGTCAGTGGCACTTCATGCAGTGCGTGCTTTCTCATGAAGTTTTAAGGGACTGAATTTGCTAAATTAGCTAGCAGACTGGACTTCACAAGAACAAAATTTAAATATGTTCTGATATTTAATAATATTATGATATTGCGTAAGTGTAATTACGTATACATATTAAAAGGCAGGGGTGTCGCAGGAAGTTTATACGGGAAGCAGGAGAAACGGGCATCAGTTACTGAGTTCATTCTGATGTAAACCATAAAAGATTTCTAATTTACCAGTTCACTGGTTCAATTCAATTCAGTTTTATTTGTCTAGCACTTTTATCAGTGGAGACTGTCACAAAGCAGCTTTCTAGAAATATATAAATTCAGGATATAAATTTTAAATGCCCTGCACTGGTGCAGTTCATCACCTACCAGTTGTCATATATAATATTTATATTACTGTACACTGAGAAGCTGAGTTCTACCTACAGTTCAGGTAGGCGAAATGCTGTGGCCAGATAGACATTTGGATGATCAGTGAGGTTAAATTCTTTTTTCTGCCTCTTTGTCCAGAAGCATTCCTTATTTACATTACAGTAATTTTCCAGACTGTTACTATAAAAATTGGATTTTTGAGTGATCAGTTGACCTTAGACCTCATTTTAAAGGTTTGAGAGTCTTGATTAAAGCAATGAGTAAAGGAATAATCTATTTTGATGACAGTTATGCATTGGTTGATAAACCTTTTTAATTTAGGAACATGAGTTAAAGATTTTAAGTGAGTTACTACCTTTTGTATGTACGACTCAGAGTTGTGCTCATAGTGTAAACGGTTGTGGTCCATTTTTAAATATAAATGTGCTCTAAGTAAGCGGTAGCTTTGTGACTTTGTGGAAAAGGTCTCGATATGCGTGTGCACGACCAGTGGTGGTTGCAAGGGCTGAAACAGAACTAACAGAACTTTTATTATTCTTCATGTATGAAGTGATTAGTAGCCTACGACCTAGCTTGTATGGTCGTAGCTAATAAACAAGTATTTGTGTGGATGCTGCCAGTGTGTGTAACTGTTTGCTGGCCTTCTCCATGCATCCAGCTAGGATGGTAATGCAGTTTCTAGGAGAAGCATTATAAGCTCTCCTTATTCCACTTCCCACTTTGATTGTGTTTCAGTTAGAAAGCATTTCCCTAGCTCTATTGTGCATACAGTAGTGTTATTGTGTTTGGCAGCAAAACAAATCTGCCACTAGTTCAGGATCCATCCACAGGTAAGCTGGTGACCAAGAGTGGAAAAAAATGTCACATGAGCAGTGCCCTAAAGTTTTTGACATTGGGACATGTGTAGTGAGTTACCTACCTAGGCAGCTTACAAATGAAATGATCATTTTCATGTGACAACAATACAAATGGCATGCATGTTGAAAACACAATTTATCATACAGCTAATTATCAACACAGGCCTTACTCTTCCATTAGTCACACTATGGAAAAGAGAATCTCTAGTAATTCTGCACCAACACAGTAAGTTGCTCCACCAACACTCACTCTTATTTATAGCAATGACGCAACTAGAAACATCAAACAGACAAACACTCCATCTGCTACAGACTAATCAGTGTGCATGGCGTACATGTGTATTTCCGCTCTTTCTCTAAAGACTGCGCACTACAAAGCACCACACTACAAAATTACCCTATAAAAGTTTTACTCCTACTAAAGTGGCTAGCTGTGTCTGTGTGTGTGTGTGTGTGTGTGTGTGGATCTGGATCTCAGATTTATGATTTAGGCCAAATATGTGCCGTTCATGAAAGAACTGCTGTACCTGAGACACATGCTGTATTCCAAATACCCTCACAAATACCTCACCATCATCACTCCACTGTGGACATTGTCCTAAACCACACACTCTATTCTCTATACAAGCCAATTAAACACCATCACCACTCCAGTGTGGACATGTCCCAAACCACATGCCACCACGTTACAGCATCGGCACCACCATCGACACCATTTCCACCATAAAAAGGATTTCAGAGGACCAGAGGGGAGGGAATAAGGGATACAAGAAAAGGTGAGACTCCCTGTGGAAGGATGAAAGTGCCCTCAACTCTTTTCTTACCTGTCTGTCTCTATTTCTGTCTTCTAAAGCTCCCTCTCTCTGTAGCTCTCTCTGTGTATCTCTATTTTATTTTCTGCTTTCTGTTTCTTTCTGTCCTCTGTGTCTCATTCTTAGTCTTTGTCTCAGTCTCTCTATGCATATAAACATATTTTTAACTTAAAGGAACACCCCAGTTTAATTAAAGCTCAGCATGGAAACTTCTTCCACACCCTTTTATTTACATATGGGACTTTGTACATAGTGCACACACATACACACACACACACACACACACACACATACACATACACACAGAAACAGAAACAGCAAGCTCAGGATGGTACAAAGGACAACAAGGTCAGCAACTACTGTACAAAAGAATCTGCTGAGCTGTCAGTCTGCCATCTCTCTCTCTCTCTCTCTCTCTCTCTCTCTCTCTCTCAGACAGACACACACACACACACACACACACACACACACAAAGCTTGATGTTGCCATGGAAACATGTCTGGAAGGCAGAGGTGTGTAAAATAAACAAATGTAAACACACACACACAAACAGGGGTCCAGTAACCAGAGGTATTAAAGTGCTTGCCAATGATATAAGAAACCTAGATTTGTATGATGTTAGATTGTGTTACCCTGAATTCACACCAGATGTGACACGTCAAGTCCTCAGTCAGTTTCTGCGCTTTGATTTTAATCTGTTTTGGCAACTCCAGCATTCGATTATAAGTAAGTATATTTGCATTTCTGACAATTTATTTAGAAGGAAACTGTTTAATGTTTAATAATTCATGGAAGAAATCTGGTTTCAGAGCAACCAAAATCCCTCGCTGACATCCAGCCACGCTCCCTCTGAGCCTGTTGCTCACCGTGCGGCTCATGGCATTTATGAATGCAGTTTTCCTGTAGAATAATGAAGGAGAAGTCAGTGCTTTATCTGCATAATTTCCACTGACACAGACAGTGTGGTGCCTATACACCAGAAAAGTCATGTTTGATGACTGACATCTCAGAAAGCTGTGAATGATCATCAGCACTGGGCCAAAACAAGATTTACACAAAAACATATAAATCCCATTAATTAACATATTCAAATGATTACAGTGCTCTGTAATAAGTGTCACCTCCAGGTATTCAACTCTTATCATTTTAAAGACATTGTGTGCTCATCTCTGTCCCTCAGTCCCAAACTGCGTACTTCCATAATAAATACTATGCCAACATAGCCTAAAGCAGGAGGTTAGCATAAATAAATAAATGATGCCCTAACATCACATTGCCATTCCATACTATGTTGTTTGTGGTGTCTTTTTAACTGGATGCACTGGATCACAAATACAGATGCAGCTGCACCCATCTGTACCTGGCCAGTAGGCCATCGCCATTTGTAAATATAAATAAAAAATAAGATGGAAAATGAGGTGGTAATTAATGTCAACATTTCTGCTGTTGCTGCTTCCGTAACTCTTATTCACTCTTAATTGCAGTCTGGAAAATACTGTCAAACCTCATACTGACTCCATCAGTCCCTACTGCTGTCAGACCATCAGAAGTTTTCAGACTTACATTAGTGAAGACTGATAGAGTGTGGTTTGGAATGACATTACCCATAATGCCTAAGGGATTTATCTGGGTGGAGAAAGCCTCCATGAAAATCTCTTTATGTACTAATAAAATTAATGTCCACAAGGAATGCTGGGAAATAAATATAATATAAAATCATTTATAACCTCCCATAGGAGCAACTGAGATACTGTTACAGAGAGAGAGAGAGAGAGAGAGAGAGAGAGAGAGAGAGACAGAGAGAGAAATTGATGCTTTTTTTTAGTTGTGGTTTGGGTTGAATATTTCATTCTTGTTCATTGTTCTCTGATAAGCCCCTTCTCTGCTTCATAATGTGAATTCATTACATCTTCTCAGAATATAGAATATGGCCAGTAGGGCGACGTTAACATCATATGTTGATAATAGCGTTTTTGTTTTGTTTTTTAGCATTCTGCGAAGCTTTTTCTTCTTCTAACAAGATACTCATCTCTTGCTTTATGATCAGACTTAACTCAGTCCCTGGGGCATGCAGTTATTTTTCTACTTAGTGGCATATTGGAAACAAGTTATCATTTTTGATATTTTTATGTTTACTTAAGTTAACAGACACAGAATTGACGACCTAAGCAAAAGGGGACTTAATCTCAACAAAGTTCAATATACAGTATAGATTATGATAAAATATAGATAAAAAAAATATAATTTAATTTTCATTATTTTCTTGAGGTGCATAACACATGACAGCCACATTTGGCAACTATATAGCAGTATATTACTATATAGAAGTAACTGTTTTGAAATGTTTTGAAGTGTTACAAACCTTCATGATGTTTGCAAGGATGTTGCTGTGTAATATTTTCAGGACTGCACTAATGGTCAAGCAGTCACACCACAAGACATTTGGACTCTTCTAATAAACAAAAATAACCAATACCTAAAAAACTGGAAAATAAAGTGGGTCCATATATCTATGAGAGATACTAGATATGTTTTATGTCTTATTATGCATTTGAGTTTTTTAGTTGGACAGAAAAAGTGTGTCATGTCATCAACCTGTCTATACTTTTTTTTTAGGAACTACCTCAGCTGTAACAACACATGAGCAACAAAGGAGAAAACTTGGGGTCAAAAAAGAAAAAGGTGATTATTTTGAGAACTGCCCTGGGTACGCTTTGCAATCGCAATGCATCAAAAACCACAACCAAAAAGTGGACATGGAAAAAAACAACCTGCTCAGCCCACCTCCTGAGATGGTCTGAGCTCAGTTAAAGTGGCTGCGTCTACCCAAGTGTGAAAACACCCTAAAGCTGGCAAGTGACCAATTAACTGAAGATGAATCCTGAGTGTTAGAGCTGGGGAACTGCAAAGTATCTTAGATGGCTATCCATGTGCACTGCTGGTCTAAACATTTTTTAATGTCTGTAAATATGGTGATAAATATTGTGTATCACTGAAATATCTGAAAAAAATCCAGATACTGTTTTTGCCCATATCGCCCAGCCCTACTTACTGTGTATGCCGTCTCATGCGTCAGGGTTTTAGAACGCAGCACTTTAATAGTTATAAAGGTAACTATAAGAAAACTTTATACTTATGCTTAGATACTTTGAAAGTAGTATACATTATGATTTTGCCAAGATACAGACATAACAATCTCTAATCCCAAATATCAGTCAGGTACTACTGGAGATAATAGAATGAATATTTGTCTAATTATACTTTTAATTAGAAATAACAGTGTTCCTCACATAGGCACAAACCTTACCAGGATAAAGCGCTTACTGAAAGTAAATGCTATAATGTGCCCTGTATTAATGTACTACATAGTGCACATGATCCTTCAGTGTGTGGAATCGGAAGTATTTTGGCATTTGTAACACAGCCCAGGAAGCTAAACACATTTTCACAGTTTAGACCCAAGGTCATGAGCAATGACAGTTCAGTAGATATGGTCAAGTATGTTTTGTAGCCTGGAGTTGATCAAACATGTCACAATACTTCTTATCTTAATTTTCACAGCAATGGGGAAAGGCACGTTGTGTGCAGGAGACAGACTGCTCTCTCAATATATGGGGCAAAGAAAGCAGTTAACTATAAGCGACTATAAATAAATAAAAAATATGAATATAAATAAAAATATATATTATTTTTGTATATAACTGAACAGCATCAAAAGAAGGACCTCATAGGAAGTACATCATCATGACATTTGTTGAAGAAATACTAAAATTAACATTACCTCCCATTTTTAAAATAGGCTTGCACACAGCAAAAGCGACAAACAGACCAACAGCCAAAGATCCACAATTCAAATGAAATTTGTCTATGTGAAAACAAACATGCAATGACTACGCCCTCACAAATAGATTCTGGGTATGAACTTGTGCGTTCAGTTTGAAAACACCCTTACACACTTACAAACATAACAAAATTCTGAAATTTGAACATCATCTCTGGAACAGAAGTATAAACGGTTAACACACCTGAAATGAACACACACTGGCCTGTTCAGGTGGATCTCTCAGATGAGAAAATGTAACTGTTGCACATCTCCAGCTAATGGCTAACACACACAAATTATGGTCACGCTCCCTGTTTATGTTTGAATGTAAGCAATCAGAGAAGCAGGAAATGCACTGTGTGAAAGTGAACTATGAACTGTAAATTCATGTGCACTTCCTGTTAACTGGTCTAAAATGGCAGTCACACTGCAATTGTAATGATATACTAATTTATGACAAGCAGTATGTGATATCAGGTGATAAACTAACACATACACGTTTGTACTATCCTTGTGAGGATGTTCCATTGACATAGTAGCATTAGGTTTCCATCCTCTTCTAAGTGACACCCGATATTGTGATTATGAGTCAATATGCATGCACACAACTGTACACTATTATATATGCATATATATATATATATATATATATATATATATATATATATATATATATATATATATATATATATATATATATATATATATATGTATGACACATACCAGACTGCATAATAAAGTCTATTATGACTAAGACTATTCGTCATAAAATACTGCTTATAAAAAAGTAACTTCCTTTTTATCTCAACCCAGAGGAGTCTAAGCATGCTGTTTTTACCACCTAATCGAAGATAAAGAGGAAGTAACTTTTTCATTGGGGGATTGTAGGCTTGATTAAATGTTTATTACACCTCACATACTATAAGCTGTATTTTATGATAAATAAATAACTTATTATGCAGCCTGTTGAGTGTGTTGTTTGATGTATTGTTTCACTGACGCTGTATACAGTATACCACCCTTCACATTAAAATTAAAATGATGTCCCATTCACTACATTGTGCACTGTTGGAGGTGCCCCATTTTTCTAATGTCCAGTTCACTGAAATCCCACAATGCACTGCAGCATGTAATCTTGGTTCCCTTCGAAAGAATTGGAATGGACCTCGTTGGGCCATTAGAAGGACCAAGCCATTGCTTTGTGTTAGTTTTAGTGGCAACATGATACTGGGAAGCTGTGGCTCTTCACAACATCTCAGCATGCAACATTGCGGAGGCACTCTTCCATGCTATCTGTAGAGTCAGGATCCCAAAAGGAATCCTGACTGACCAGGGCACTACCTTTATGTCACTCACTCTTTGTGAACTGTAGGAATTATTAGGGATTAAATCAATTCGCACCAGTCTTTACCATCTGCAGAAGGACAGCTGCCCGAACGGTTTAATCAAACACAGAACAATATGATTCATAAGTTTGTTCACGATGATGATCGAAATTGGGATAAGTGGCTCAAACCTCTGTTGTTTGCAGTATAAGAGGTCCCACAAGCCTCCATGGGGTTTTCCCCATTCAATTTATTGTACAGGTGCAGGCCTCGTGGCATCTTGGGAAAATGGGGAGGAGGAACTTTCTTACAGCAAAAAGGAAATTCAGTAAAAATGAATATTTTCTGGACCTGACAGCAGAACTCCACACCTTAAGTCACCTAACACAGGAAAATTTGCTTCAGGCCCAAGAACAACAATCGCGACTGTTTGACAGGGGTACTTGGCTATGAGAATTTACACCGGGAGATAAGTAACTCCTTTTACCATCCACATCAAGCTCTAAATTACTTTGAAAGTGGCAAGGGCCCTCTCAGGTCACATGGCAAGACAGAGAAGTCAACTATGAGGTCAGGCAAACAGATAGAGGTGATGTATACCAAATATACCACCTCAATCTCCTGAAACAGTGGAGAGAGGCAGTTCCTGTGGCTCTGCCCATGGAGGTTCCCGAAAGGGATGAGCTGAGACTGGAGGTAAGTCTAAAAAGTGTGGCCCAATTCCCTCCACAAGGGCCTGGAGTGAATTGGGCCACACTTTTTAGACTTGTTCTGCAGACTGATGCATCGGACAGGGCTGGGGGCCATTTTGTCCCAGGTGGAAGGAGAGGAGCGCCCTGTGCTGTACATCATCTGCAATCATGATAGAGAACAAGTGTCTAGCCATCAAGTGGGTGGTCCTCACCCTCACATACTACCTACTGGAGCAGTCCTTTCCCTCTGTTCCCTCTGATGATCAAGCTTAAGCTGTGGACGGAGAGGAGGCAGGTTGAATCGGCAGGTAACACGTGATGATTCTCATCTGTGTATTATTACCACCAGTCTCCTTATTTGTGTTTCTTTGTGCTTTCAATGACTGCCATAACCAGAAAGAGAATGAGTGATCTAGCTGGCAGAGCATGCAACACACACACATGCTGAGGAGCGTGAACTTGAATTCGAATGGAGAGAAAGCCACAAATTCCTGAAGGGCCCTGTTCAGTTGGTTTGCCCTTTTTGTTGAGTTTTTGAAAGTGCATTGAAAAGCACGATGTGAATAAACACGATCCCATAGCTCACCTCCACCTGCCTCCCGAGTCTTCCTCCGTACCTTACACACAAGGTTCTACAGGGCACAAATGCTAAGTTTCTGACCTCCTACTATTAAAAACCAAAGAAACTGCCCTCTCATCTTGGAATTCCTAGTTGTAAACTGGAAACGTCAAATTCACATGGCTGCTCACAGCATCAACTGTACACACAGCAGCAATTCTTACCTTTAAATGAGTTATACTATACAAATTAATTGCTTTAAATCAATCAGATTTTGTCAACAGACAAAATATGTCAACAGACATATTCAGCTGTTAAATCTGGAAAATATACAGTAGAGCACTCTTAAAAGAGGTAGCTCATAGTGCCATCCAATAAGGCATTAAATATATCTGAACTAAACAGTTTAGCAATAGGCTACTAGCTTGATAATATACTTGTTACCTTGGTAGTAGCCTACTATCACACTGTAAATGTTAAGAATAGACTAACTGCAACTAGACTTTAGAGCCAGTCAACTATTTTTTACAGATGTTGTAGTACAACAGCAGCCACATCCACTGAATTCACATTGCACACACTAAAGAAATTCTTTGTACATACCAATGACTGTATATACAATATGAGTGGACAACATGGCGTCATTTACTCCCATTGTGTGGCTTTAAAGCCTTTTTTGGTTGAAATGGGAGTTGCTATCTTGTGAAAATTGAAGCCAAAGTCTGCTCAGAAGAAACCTCGAAGCCAGAGCATGTGCAGTAGACATGGCCGCTCAGACATTTGAGTCCACCCATATTGGTGATGGACACTATACTTGTTCATGCTGGGAGTGCGCACACTGTGAGATATTACCTGAAATGGAACTTAAGATGGCACGTTGGGTAACTCAAAGGAGTAAGTACAGCGTTATTAATTAATATGTAAAATGCTAAATTGTAGTTGTATAATTTTTGCAAGTACATTGATTTTACATAGAAAAGACTGACTGAAAGATGAAAAAATGATTGACTGAGCTACCAGTTGCTAGCTAGCTGACATTATCCATAATTTGAAACAGAAAATGAAACAAAATGAAACAGAAGAACAAACGATAACATCAACCTTTATTTCAGGATGTCTCCTGTCAAATGAAATGATAAGAATGCATCAATAACAAAGGGCCGTGAAAATGTGGCTTCTCAAAAAAAAAGTGGTCTTGTAGCTCAACTTGCCCCAGCTGTGGGGTAGGTTGATCAGAGTGAATGGGTAAACTGAGCCATGTGGGGGTAAACTGACCCACTGACTTTTTTAAAGTTTAAACCTGAACATAGTTTTAAAAAATCACACTTTTCTTAAATGTAACTTTAAATGTAACTTAACATAACATAACCTCTAATGTAAACAACATAAAACCAACCAAAAAAAGAGAAGAATCTGTTCGGCATTTCAACAACTATTCAACATTCCACCCATCAAGGTTGCAGGGAAATATGAAGTGTTGCTCCCTTCTTGCAGTTCCCCCAGCCTTTTGAGGTTGATGTAGCTTCTTCAGCACATCGCTTTGTGGGGAAAAAAGCCACATCATTTTCCTTGAATACAAAAGTGGGTTTCTCATTGACAGTGTTCCCCTGGATTCTTCTGAGAAATTTTGCACTCTCTTCATTGTCCTCAAGTTTCTCAACCATGCCAATGTAATGATAGCTCCTGCTTTTGTTTTTAAAGTTAACTCTAACAACGTCACCAACCAACAGATCTGTGATGTCTGGTTCGCTACTCTCATCCTCAGAGCTCTCATACTCAGGAATGTCATCAAGTGGGATGGGAACATCACTCAGTTTATTTTTTCTCTCTTCATGAGCCCTTTCAATTGCTTGCTTTTCAGGTGTATCAGTTAGGATTCTTGTCTTCACACACTTTCTCTTTGTTTGTGCCCTGGGATGCGGACGTTTGGGTAAAGGTAGAATTTCTTCTGCAGACACATAAGCAGTGTGGCTGGGATGCAAATCTGTGTCACTTGGTGAAGCACATCCATGTGTGGGGCATGATAAAGGCAGCTCAGCAGTGAAGGCTGAAGCCCTTCCCAAAGATGTCGTTTCAGGCATACATCAAGAGAGATGGTGGCGTGCTTTAAAATTGTTGAAGCAATCTCGACCTAAAAGAACAGAACTAATTATATCAAGTTGCTGCGTTTAGCTACACAAGATCAGTTAACCTTAGCTGACCTACTGAATTATGTGATGTCTTGCACACCCTACCTGCTAAAACCTTCTCTTTCCAGTTGTTGGGGACAGGAATAATGTTTCTGTCTGCCAATTCAAATGGCAGTTCACAACATTTTATAGGGGTAAGGCCATGGAACTGGTCAGCCAACTTCTTGATATGGTCTGCAAGCTCCTTTTCTATCTCCTCTGTGAAGACCCTCTTTGCCTTCGCTGTTCCACTGTAACCTATGGTTTTCACTTCCTTTCCCTCCTTTTTTTTATACATCTATGTAAGGTTGACTTGTCAATATTTATTTTTTTTTTTGCTATAGCTCTGATGGATTTTCAACCCTTTACATCAATTGCTGCTCTCTCCATCTCCTCAAGGGGTGTTGAGCCCCAATTAGTCTTCCTCTTATAATTTCTTGGCATGATATCTTTTCTGCAATGTTTAAGATATAAAAAACCAAATCAGCTGTGTAATACTACACTGAAATACATTTTTTTACTTAAAAATTTTAACTTAACTTCAGTGCCTCATGGTGGGGTGAACCGTCGGGTGAGTTTACCCCACAGCATTTGGTTCACCTTGCCCCACAACGTGGAAAAAAATCATACTTACCACTTTAGCATGTGCTTCTCTCCACCACAGCCAGATAGAAATGATGGTTGCTTCCTGATCACATGACAACAAATGTGTACAGTTGCCTAGATACAGGGGGTGGGTCAACTTACCCACTGGCTCATTTTGCCCCACCCTCCCCTACTGGTAAACTGCAGTCAACATTTACACTCAACACAACCTATTTTTTTTTTTTTGAGGAATTGACATCTACAGTAATTTACCCGTCTGAATAGAGAACTGTGTGTGTGCTTTATGCTCCACTTGTTCTGTTGGTGTAGTTTGTTTAAAAGGAGTGACTGGCTACCCTTGCCAAGCTATTTTCTAGTGTTAGCTATGGTCTAATACAGTCAGTAAATTGGTTAAGAAAATTAGCTGGTGTTAGTTGCCTTGGTTTATTCCATGACTTTGTGCACTCATATTGTAATTAGTACACTGAGCTTGCTTTGACCTCAAAATCAGCAACATACAGGAAAAAAATCTGCAAGGAATTCCCCTCTGAGGGTCTGTTAGAAAGGTTTACAGCAGAACAAGACATGGCTTTGCTACAGAACTCTCAAGAGCTTCAGGTGCATATCAGAAAGTGTGAGCACATTAATGAGGGCTCAACTGCCTTGTCCAAAACTGTAAATCACCTCATTAATCTTAAAGAAAAATATTGGGGGGAGATCAAGGTCACCTGAACTTGTAAAAACGTCAGAACACTATTCTCAAAAATAATTTGAGGAGAACGTAAAACACAGGCATAATTTTGGCCTGTCATACATGCCCACTACCAGCATGCTTCACTGATGAGGTGGTATGCTTAGGATCATGAGCAGTTCCTTTCCTTCTGCATACTCTTCTCTTCCCATCACTCTGGTACAAGTTGATCTTGGTCTCATCTGTCCATAGGATGTTGTTCCAGAACTGTGAAGGCTTTTTTAGATGTCGTTTGGCAAACTCTAATCTGGCCTTCCTG
>CM040985.1:24829313-24849876 GCA_022985145.1 Pangasius djambal | reverse complement strand
ATCCAAAATTTGAGTATTTTTCTATGTTATGTTCATGTTTATGTTCATAAAGTTTTTATTTAATAAAATATGTTTTCATAGTTTGTGTTGTCCCTTATTATCAATGCAAAATGGTCACTAACTAAAGAGGATTTATGCTGATATTGCCCAAAAACCCTATTTTGTTCAGGCGTTTCCAAACTTTTGGAGGGCAGTGTACTTGTCAAATAACATGTTTTGCACAATAATCACACTGTAATTATGTTTTATAAAAGGTCAACATCATTACCATTCCTCCATATTTGGAAAAGGCAACATTATTAATATGCCGAGATTGGTTGATGGAAGATCATGCACAAGTGAACAAATTCGTGCCATCACCACCCCAGAGTGGTGCATGCAGAACACGGGTGGTCACTACAGGCCATTTCAATATTCGTACAGTTCGTATTGTTCGGTACAGTATGCATATGTAAAGCATATTACGTAGGATATTATGCATACGTAACGCATAGTTTGTATGCTAGTGTGCATACGTACAGCATTGTATAGGTTAGTATGTCTATGTACAGTATGGTATGTAGGTTAGTATGTCTATGTCTAGGTTAAATTCCTAGTATGTTCATATGTAAATATGTTTAAAGATTAAAACATGATCAAAGATTAAAGCGTTAAAGCGTTAAAACATTAAATTGTTACTTGGATATTCCAGGAGGTTGCTAGGGTGTCGCTAGGTGGTTGGTGGTACAGACTATGATATTAAAGAAAGAAAAGTATGTTAGCCTCTGGTGGGTGTGATTTCAGAACCTGTAATAGGCAGTTGAGATGTAATAGAATGCCCTTTGACCTCTGGGATGAACTGGGGATGCACAAATCCCCACGCTCCAAAATCTAGTGGAAAGCTTTCTCAGAAGAGTATGGACATTACTCTAAAATGCACACATTGCTTTCTTATGGAACTTTATTATATTTAATTCAGAATATTTGCTATAAAACAAGATCTTGGCAGGCATGGAGTATTTTTAAACTAGCCCAATCAAGCAGCCCTGTCATTAACTGTCCTGTCTGATGCTCCTTCTCCACTGAAAAATGTGAGTGGGGCAGTGAGAGAGGGAGAGAGAGAGAGAGAGAGAGAGAGAGAGAGAGAGAGAGAGAAAGCGAGAGACAGCTCTTTGACCACTTGGTGCAATAATAATTCTTTGGAAGCTAAATGGGGTAGTGAGCACACTGCCCCGGGATTGTGCAACATTTAGAAAAGCTAGCAAATCAACAGTAAATCAGCTTATATCTGTTAAATAACAACGCTTTTTAAAATTGTTGGTCACTCAAAAGGGGTAATTAATATTTAAATGGAGTTTAAAATGTCCAGTTGTGAATGAGTACTTGAAAATTAATATTCGTTAAACATTTAACATATATGATGGCCCTCTGCTCTATCTGCCCCACTGCCCATTTATTTTTACAGACCAAAGAGACCACTGTCTTGGCTACAGTTTCTCTCTATAAAAGACCCGGAAACTGTGATTCATGCTCTTATTACAACACAGTTGGACTACTGTAATTCTCTGTATGCTGACTTGCCTCACACTGCCTTATCTCGCTTGCAGCTTGTGCAAAATGCAGCAGCTAGATTTTTAACAGGGACCAAAAAATAGGGACCATATTTCCCCTGTTTTGGCATCACTTCACTGGCTTCCTGTTAAGCTCAGAGTTGATTTTAAAATTCTTATTTGTGTAAATAAAGCTCTTTCTGGTCTTGCTACACAGTACATTATTGACTTTCTTCACCTCTACTCTCCTGCCAGAATGCCAAGATCTTGTAATCAACTTCTTCTCTCTGTCCCCCATTGTCGTACTAAGACAAAGGGTGATCGAGCCTTTTCTGTGGTTGGTCCAAAATGCTGGAACCATCTCCCTTTTCTCGTGACGTCTGCTCCATCTTTAGCCATTTTTAAATCTTCTCTTAAAAATTATTTTTATTCTTTGTCTTATGATGCTATTTAATGTGTTGCTATATGATGTTATGTGCAGCACTTTGGCTCAACTACTGTTGTCTTTAAATATTAATATAAATAAATTTTATGTTATAAATAATATATAAAAATATATTTAAATAATTATTAAAAAATTATAAATAAAATTTGACTTAATGTGACTTGACTGTATTGCCTTCTTGTGCACAAGACTGAGGTTCGCAAACTCACATGTCAAATTTCACCTAGATAAAGTTGCCATTTAGTTAAAGTAACAGCTACCAAAGGCACCTTAAATGTCACAAATGCATGCATGTTGGCAGCTCTGATGTCAAACTCTTACACTTTCTCACTCTATTGCTCTCTCTGATGATTGGCTGCCGGCTCCTGTCAGTTACTTTCAGTGCTTGAAGTGCCACACACCTCAGCATGACCCAGCACTGACTGTGGATTACTATTACAGACCTGCCAGGGGACTCACAGCAACTCAGAAATATCATACTATAGAGCAGAGGTGTGCAAACTAAAGGAATTGCAGGGGTGATGGGTGAGAAATGAGATGGAAAATACCATATTTAAATGACTATGTCAGACCTGCCTGTCTTTATGCAAAGTATTTTGCATCTGAGCTCAGAATTTTAACATCGAAGTACATTAGAACTAGTTATCACTCAAAAATACTCCCAAAGAGCAGTCTTTTTTTCATCATAAAAATGGCAAATCCACATGAATGATTGCCAGTCCTGCCTCCATCCAGTCAGATGCATTTAAACAGTTTCTAACAGTTTGCAAGCTCTCAAAAACCTTTGAAGTGGAGAAAAAGTTTGAATACCTCTGGAAGGAACACTCATTCACTTTCAGCAACCACTTTATCCTTGTCAGGCTCGCAGATCTGGAGACTATCCCAGTAACACTGAGTGTGAGGCAGGAACATGTATTGGATGGGACGCCCGTCCATGCACACATGCATTCACACACTAATTCACAGTTAGGGGCAAATTGGAGCCAATCAACATACTGGCATGTTTTTGGGAGGTGTGAAGAAAGCCCATGCGAATACGAGTAGAACATGAACAGAACTCCACACAGACTAACCCTCACTTGAAAAGTTATTGTTCGGTTCAGTAACATCATTTTTACATAGGGTTTCGTAAAATAGCAGAATAAGTCTAAGTATATATTTTAATAAAATAAATAGATAGAAAAATCTAATTAGATCTTTATTATCATCAAATAACTTATAACATGTCATTCCACCTTCAAACGTAAAAGTTCAAAACTTCCCTGAGTGACACCAGACTGTGTTGAAGGAGAGAGTAATTTGGATTCTACTGTTTTTAACTCTATGATTGCTTTTCGTTTATTTTCTACTCAACAAGGTGTCAGTGCACATAAACAAATTTCAGGTTTAAGATACTGAACAACTCAACTAAGTCATGTGAGGCAAATGTGTGTGAGCTCCATTGGAAAAAATGAAAAAAAGTATTGACATGTCTTGGCTAAAAGACAACACTGTGGCTAGGAAATCCATTGTGTAAGATTATTCAACAAACTAACATGGTAATTTTCAAAAATGGGAGGCTGAGCATTTTTAAAAGCTGCTAACGGCAATGGCAAATCACACCCATGTACCAAAACAGCTCTGAGGCTAACCAGAACTAGCTGTCAAGCCCTGTTGTCTATGTTAGCATTTGTGGGTGAGGTATTTCTTAATTATTTTCTGTAATGAAGCTGAATGTCTGTCCAAAGGGGCCATTATGATTCTCCCAGGTGTGTTACCATTCAGGGGGAACTCCTGTGAGGCTCACTTAAGACTTTATTACTGTTCCTTCTGTGTGTGTGTGTGTGTGTGTGTGTGTGTGTGTGTGTGTGTGTCCTGTTCATGTTAGTTAGTTAGTTGGGGGTAGTGTCCCTAAATAACGGCTGTTAAGTAAACACTATAAGAATATCTCTTTTCTGTTATTTTCTGTTCTCTGTTTCTCTTTCTGGCTAAGAATATAAACTAAATAACTAGCTACCTGGGTAATCATACCACTGTATAAAATAAAATATTAAATAAAACAATGTATTCAATAAGGTAGCTATAAAAAGCATATATATATATATATATATATATATATATATATATATATATATATATATATATATGTGTGTGTGTGTGTGTGTGTGTGTGTAACAGGAGGCTATAACTTTACCTACATGATCTAGATTGAACGTAGGTGTCACAATGGAAAGGCTGAGACAGGTACAAATGCAGTATCAACAGTTTCATGTTCCAAGCAAACAATTCCAAAATGAGAGACAGGTTCAAGGTCAAAAAACAGGCAAAGGTTCAGGTGATCGGCAAACAGAATAGAAAGTAGAAAAACCAGGACACAGAAACCAGGAAACAGAAACAGAGTCCAAAAAAAACAGGATCGTAATCAACAAACAAAGGCTTGGTAAGTCAGGTGCTGGACACTGAGCGTTACCTCACACTGATGATGAACGTGACTGTTGAGCGTTGTGCTGGGGATTGTAGTTTGAAGTGGCCATGTTTGTATGCCGTGGTGCGTTCTGGGAAGTTGAGTTCAAGGAAGGAGTAGACCTGACAGTAGGCATTCAGATTTGTTGTTTTGTTTTGGGGTTTTTTTTTTTCCATTAATTATGAACCCTACACCACTATGCTCCCAGAAACAGTGGAAAAACACTGGACTAGAAATAGTAGCAGTGTCAACATGGTGTGTGGATTCTGACACTTCCACACCCTCAGCTACATCACTCCATCATAATTGGTCTAAACTAGAGGTGTGCACGGGACTGTTTTTTAATCCTGCATGCCTGATTATTATTTTTCTTTGTACCTGCCCACAATATTTTCTAATGAATTTAGTTGTTTTGTAGTAAATCTAGTAGCCTAATTTAAACTACCACGACCCTGACCAGGCAGGTACTAAGGATGATCAAAAGAGTTACTTAGTCTTTCGAAAATACAAGTAAAGATTTTGTGCTACAAGTTCTCAGATCAGGCTCTCAAGTTTCGCAACATAATTAGCTCCAAATAAACCTTTCTGGCAAGCTTTCTAAAAAAAAAAAAGTGTGCCTCCTATTAGTATATGTATTTGTATCCTTTCAGAACACATTATCTGTTCACATCACATTGTCACATTATCTAGATAATGTATTTGTATTAAGTTGCATTCTAATAATAAAAGTTACTATAACTTGGATGGGGGCAGCAAGGATTCTTTGTAAGGATGACATCGTGGAACACACTCACCACAATACAACCAGTTATTTGATTAGTGTAGCTACTGCTAGCTAAGGCAACTAATAAATTCAACGGAAGTCTCACAAGAAAAAAAGGTAATGTAGGAACATAACACAGGTCTTATAACAGAAACAGCCCTGATATCAGGTGAGAAGTCTCGGTTTCCTCCAAGGTCTCTTCCTCTATCATAAAGGGTTTCCCGTGTGTCTGCTGTTGCCTTGTCTTGCTCACTAGGCATAAAGTCACTGATGTCAGCTATGAGACTGTTATTCTATATCATAAAAAGCACCATAAAATACAATTCTCTAAAATGATATTTGTGTGTGTGTGTACGCTTTGTGCTCATGTTTGCGTGTCCATACATGTGTGGGGTGTGTCTGTGTGTGCGTGTTTGTGCATTTTTGTTTGCAACCCTGTTTACATGTGTGTGTATGAAATATGAATATGTGACTACTACATAAGCATTTGAATATGTGAATATGTAAATATATGCAAAATAGGAATATGCAATTTCTCACTGCATGTGTTTCTTTTTGTTTTCTGTGTGTTTGTGTGTGTGTGTGTGTGTGTGTGTGGACTCAACGTGGGGGCTGGGCTGTTTTGTATGTGTACACACATTTATCACACCCTCTGCTCTGGAACCTTCTGAGAGATCGACTACAGCTTCCAAGTGATGTTACAGTAAAGATGGTTCTATCAACCAATCAGAGCATGAGCCTCAGAGTGGGCCAATCAGATCACTGGTGGTGGGAACAGGACTGATGAGGGAGTGAAACAGCAGTGACAGCTCAGCACACTCACACATTCACACTCTTCGACACCCCTCGTAACAGTGGATCAGAGATTGGGGGGGGGGGGGGAACTGTGTTCCAGATGGAGGTTTCATTTACATTTTGTTGTTATTAAAGCCATGTTGATCTGTGAAGCACCATCCTACTTTTCTTGCAGGGTAGAGGAGTGTGATAATCACCTCTGTGTGTGTGTGTGTGTGTGTGTGTGTGTGTGGATGTGTTGATGTGATGGGCTGATGGCAGCAGTAATCTGCCTTTCCTGTCATCTACAGGAGTTTTTCCCTATACATCATGGACAGATACAGAAAAAAAGGGGAAAATGAGAGAGAGAAGCAGAGACTGCGGTGGGGGAGGAGTGTTGGAAATGCAAAGTCAGTGGGAAAAAAGGGTGGAGAAATGGGAAATGGGAAGGACAGTTAGCAGTGATTTTGTCAGCCTCCCTAAGGCAAGTGTATATTATTAATTCATATCTCTGTGAAAGCAATATTGAGGCACACTATGAGCTTTACTGTTGTTTTTGCTGTTTGGGCTGCTATTGTCACACAGATGTGTCATAGCACACGTCACACATAGGCTACATCAATTACATCAAACCATTTGGAAGAAAATAGATATTATTTTGATACTGTAAAGTTTATAAATGTCAAATGCTGCAATTGACCACAAAAATGGAATACAGTTTAATTACACACTTTTTATAGGAAGTAGCTCAGTCTGCTTTTCATTTTTGCCTTTCACAGGAACTTCTTTTAATCAAGGTTAAACCAGTGGCCTATCAGCTGTATTAATGCTTTAATGCTCTCTACACCCTTTATGTGTTCTGGCATGAGAGTCTTCATAGTTAAAACTCTTCATTATGGATGAAGATGGCTGTATAATTGATCATTTCCACCATTTTACACCATTTTGCTTTTAAACCACAAATTGCTCCTAGAATACAGAATGGACTGAATCGCTCAACACGCAAGCACATTTTGCATGATGAGCCATAGTCTTAAACTGAACCTGAATTTCAGGCACACTATGAGTCATGTTTTGTGAGAAATAGAGACATTGAGACAACAATAGAGAGGAAACAGTAAGAGACACAGCTCTTATCTGACCAGACAGGAGCTGTTGCTGTTGGCTTCGGGGGTAAACACACTATCACTATCTTCATTATACACACACTCACACTCAGTCAAAGAATGACAAAAAACTCCTGACAGCTGATAAATTAACACGATTTTAAATTCGACATGTCAAACATCCCAAATACCACCATCTGTGCTCCTTCAGGACAGAGGCTGTCTAGGTAGGACAGGTAAAGTCTGTCTCATTTGGAAAGCAACATAAGGACATAAT
Source organism: Pangasius djambal (assembly GCA_022985145.1). Lineage (NCBI taxonomy): Eukaryota > Metazoa > Chordata > Actinopteri > Siluriformes > Pangasiidae > Pangasius > Pangasius djambal. The sequence goes on along the minus strand of CM040985.1, from coordinate 24,842,539 downwards.
CGCAGCTGTCAGACTCTGCCATGCAAGACCTTGAGTTATTTTGGCTGTATGTTTGGGGTCATTGTCTTCTGTATTGTCTTCCATCTTCTCCCCGGATTCATTTTTTTTGCTGAGGAGATTAAATTCTCCTCTAATATCTCCTGGCACATTGTTCCAATCATGTTTCCTTTGATGGCATGTAATGCCCCAGTACCATTTGCAGAGAATCAGCCCCACATCACGATGCTCCCATGGTGTTCTAGGGATCATACGCACAACGCTTCCTTATCCAAACATGACGAGCTGAATTATTGCCACAATTCTAGTTTTGTTTCATCTGACCAGAGTATATTGTTCCGATGGAGATATACTCAAGAGTTGTAGAGCTCTGATTTTTTAAATACTTTTAGAGATGTATCTCTGTGCTTCTTTTTTAGTAGAGAAGTTTTTCCATTAACTTTCCACCTGCATATTATCGAACCAGTTGCACTGGCAGGGATGTTTATAAATAAATAAATAAATAAATAAATAAATTTTTTTTACATTTGAGAACTTTAGGAGCTCCTTCAGAACTCATACAAACTTTAGGAAGCTCCTACATCTTCACAATGATTGTTACTTGTTGCATGATATCTTCCCAGCCAGTGGTAATGTCTTTTATAAGACCAGGTGTAATTTGCACAAGAACATGTTTTTTTTTTCAGAACTTATATCCAGGACCTGACTTTTTATGTAACCTTTAAATATATGTTTTTAATATAGTGTATAAATACTTTTTCGTCTAAACATATTTCGTTTAAACATCTCTTTTTTACGCATTTGTGAATACATACTTTTTGTTAGTAATTAGCTCAACTTCAAAAGACATTATCATTAAATGGTTGATGTGTGCATCTCCCATTTGAGATCCCCTATGAACACAGTTCCCAGAAACTTAAACTAAGTGACAGTGCTCACTGATGATGATCTGTGATGATGATGATGATGATAAGGATGAGCGGGGAGGGAGAAGATGTGTGTTTCCTGAAGTCAATGTGCATCTCTGTGGTTTTAAGAGTGTTGTGCTCAAGGTTGTTCTGGCTACACCAGGAGGCTAGCTGTTGAATCTCCTGGTGGTACTTTGACTCTTCACTGTCGGAGATGAGACCAATCACAGTAATGTGATTGTCTACAAATTTGATCAACTTCACAGATGCATCACTGGAAACACAATCATTAGTTTAAAGCGAATATAAAAGTGGTGAGAGGATACAACCTTGTGGTGCTCCAGTGCTGAGTGACCAGAGTTAAGAAATGTTGTGAAGTTTGTGATCCACATATAGAGGGAACCAGGTACATGCAAAGTGATGAGTTTCTCTTGTAGGAGCTCAGGGACGATGGTTTTGAAGGCCGAGCAGAAACCTACAAAGAGGATCCTGGCATATGTGTTTGGAGATTCTAGGTGCTTTAATGCGAAGTTAAGCCCGATATTAACTGCATTATCCACAGATCTGTTGCTTTTATAGGCAAAATGCAGTGGATCTGAGACATCCAATCACCAGTCTTTCAAAGGTCTTCATGATAACAGAGGTGTGGGCTACTGGTCTGTAATTATTAAGGGCAGTTATCTTTGGGGTTTTCCGCTCCAATGACCAGTTGTATATGTCTGTAAAGATGGGGGATGGCTGATCAACACAGTGTTTGATATATGCCATTGACATATATCATATGTCATTTCCTTCATGGTTACACCTGCCCTCACCTTATTAACAGCTCCAATGCTGTCAAGTAGAAGGGTCTTGCGATCCGAGATGGTGCAATTCCCAAACCAGGCAGTGATGCAGCTGCACAGGATGCTCTCGATAGTCCCCCTGTAGAACATGGTGAGGACGGGGGGTGGGGTCCTCAGCCTTCTCAGAAAGTACAGGCGCTGCTGGGCTTTCTTTGTTATGGAACTGGTGTTCAGCGACCAGGTGAGGTTCTCCACCAGGTGAACACCAAGAAATTTGGTGCTCTTGACGATCTCCACGGAGGAGCCACCGATGCTCAGTGGAGAGTGTTCACGCCATGCTCTCCTGAAGTCAACAACGATCTCTGTAGTTTTACGCACGTTCAGAGACAGGTTGTTGGCTCTGCACCAGTCCTTTAGCTGCTGCACCACTTCTCTGTATGCTGACTCGTCGTTCTTGCTGATGAGACCCACCACGGTTGTGTCATCGGCGAACTTGATGGTGTGATTTGAGCTGTGCGTTGCTACACATTCGTGAGTCAGTGGAGTGAACAGCAGTGGACTGAGCACACAGCCCTGTGGGGCCCCAGTGCTCAGTGTGGTGGTGTTGGAGATGCTGTTCCCGATCCGGACTGACTGAGGTCTCCCAGTCAGGAAGTCCAGGATCCAGTTACAGAGGGAGGTGTTCAGGTCCAGCAGGTTCAGCTTTCCAATCAGGTGCTGAGGAGTGATTGTGTTGAATACTGAACTGAAGTCTATGAACAGCATTCGAACATATGCGTCTTTATTGTCCAGGTGGGTGAGGACCAGATGGAGGGTGGTGGTGATGGCGTCATCTGTTGAGTGGTTGGGATGGTAAGTGAATTGCAGGGGGTCCAGTGAGGGGGCAGCAGGGTCTTGATGTGCCTCATGACGAGCCTCTCGTTGATGGGTGTAAGTGCAACGGGACACTAGTCACTGAGGCAGGACACTGAAGACTTTTTTGGCATAGGGATGATGGTGGCCTTGAAGCATGTCGGAATGACGGCGCTGCTCAGGGCGGTGTGGAAAATGTCCGTGAAAACATCCGCCAGCTGGTCTGCCCATCCCCTGAGCACCCTGCCAGGAATGTTGCCTGGTCCAGCAGCCTTCCGTGGCTTGACTCTGTGTAGAGTCTTCCTCACATTGGCCGTGGTTAGACACAGCACCTGGCCATTGGGAGGAGGAGTGGTCTTCCTCGCCGTCACATCATTCTGCGCCCCAAACCGAGCGTAGAAGTTGTTCAGTGCATCTGGGAGGGAGGCATCACTGTCACAGGCAGGTGATGTTGTCCTGTAGTTGGTGATGACCTGGATGCCCTGCCACATGCGCCGCTGGCCTTGAAGTGGCTGTGGATTCTCTGTGTGTGCATGCGCTTTGCCTCTTTGATGGCCCGGGACAGTTTGGCCCTCGCTGTCCTGAGGGCCGCCTTGTCGCCTGCTCTGAAGTCGGTGTCTCGGGTCCTCACTAGTGCACACACCTCTGCAGTCATCCACGGCTTCTGGCTGGAGCGTGTGGTGATGATCTTGGAGACAGTGATGTCATGCACTTGCTGATATAGCTGGTCATTGATGTCGCGTATTCCTCCAAGTTGGTGAAGTCGCCGTCAGTTGCCACTTCCCTGAACATGTGCCAGTCAGTGTGTTCAAAACAATCCTGAAGAGCAGAGATGGCTCCTGCTGGCCAGGTTTTCACCTGCTTCAGAACTGGTTGAGTAGCCGAGGTGGGGGCGGGGCTCTGCCCGGTGCACGCCAGGGATGTTTGTGTAAACAAGATCCAGAATGTTCTCCCCTCTCGTTGCAAAGTCCACATGTTGATGGAATTTAAGGAGCACTGACTTGAGATTTGCACGGTTGAAATCTCCGGCAACAATAAACAGTCCGTCAGGGTGTGAGTTCTGCAGCTCGCTAATAGCCCCATATAGTTCACAGAACGCGTCTTTAGCATTAGCACTGGGGGGAATCTACACACCAATTATGAGGACAGTGGTGAATTCCCGTGGTAAATAAAAAGGTCTGCATCTAACACTCACAAACTCCACCAGCGATGAGCAGTAACTAGAAACTAGCACCGAGTTCTTGCACCATTCCGTGTTGATGTAAACACACAAGCCACCGCTGCGAGCTAGCCCATCTAGCTGAATGGCGGCGTCTGGAATTCTGCTGCTGAGCCACGTCTCCATGAAAACAAAGACGCAGCTGTCTCTAAACTCACGCCGCGTATTTTGCTGGAGTTGGGTGTAATCCAATTTATTGTCCAGGGAGCAGGCATTGGAGAGCAAGATGGACAGGAGAGCCGGCCGGCTAGGGTTTGTTTTTAGCCTAGCACAGACCCCCGCCTTCTTACTGCGCTTCTGCTTTCTTGTGCACCGCTTGCGATGTCCCCTCCCCCGGCCACTGGCATCAGACGACGCTGAGGGCTGGAGGCCTGGCCCCTGCAGCAAGCCGAGATCGAGTAGCTTCTCCAGCAGATCATCATGCAGAACAGCTGTAGTGTTGTTTCTGAAACTTATGAGTGTCTGGCGGTGGTATACACGAACACCGGTAGCTCCGATGTCCCTGTGCCGTTAAAACTCAGGCTAAAGACAAAATAGCACCATCTAGGATCCAGAGTGGCCGCTGCGTGCTACTGCCACGCCGCCATCTTGGATCTCCACATAAGTAATGATTCCACTGGTGTGTTCACCAGTGTTCATATGATTCCTGGTGATTTTGCATACCAAAATGTTTCGTTGTTCCATCATGCTGAATCATTCCATCATCATCATCAGTATTCGAACAAGTCACTCTCAGATTTGGCTCTAAGCACCCTACTGCAGTCATTCTGAAATGTGGGAGTCTGGCCAACAACTAGGCCTGATGCTCCTTACAAAGGGTTTGAAATAATGGCAACACACGCAACATCACCCTCAAAACATGCCCTTGGTTTATGTAGCATAGGTCCCTGATCTATTTCTCTCAGTCTAACTCACATAATGTAATATTGTAAATTATGTAGATATTACATAATGCATGCAGATAATGTAAATAATGTAGTATTACATAATGTAACACGAAATGTAATAGCTACACATGTTATAAATGTAATATATAAACATCTATTGTAACAATATTGTGTGTTTTTGATCAAAGTATATTATATTACTGAACATAAGCACAGGGTTTAGGATCTGGAAACACTGCCCCTTGGCGCCTCAATAAATAATTGAATAGGGGAAAAGGCTGAGGCTGAGGCTCATCGATCAAGACCATTATCCTATCCTGTTATGTTCCTCAAGGGCAGTGACAAGTTGCAGATGGGTGGAGTCAGAGCTGTCAATCAAAATCTCAGTCAAAGTCAATCTTCGGATTTATGTTAGCAAAGAATGAGGGCATCATTTAATATGAAATATCATTTAATAATGAACATGCAGGCTGTGTCCTCTAAGCATCAAGGTCGTGGCAGTGTTGTAATTTTAACCATTAAAAGCACCCCCACGAGAGAAAAGACAACAAAAATAAAACAGGAGGTAGGAAGTCCAGAAATGTGATACAAGCACATAATACTCTCTCTCTCTCTCTCTCTCTCTCTCTCTCTCTCTCTCTCTCACACACACACACGCACACACACACACACACACACACATACAGACAGACACAAAGAGTAAACCTTTGCAGATGAAACACAACTCAAAGTTCAATTAATCACCCAAGGTTTTAATCTGGATTTTTAGAAACCAGAAGCATGTGACAAATCAGATCAGATGTAACATCCAAAAACGTACATTTTTCCCAACTTGGCCATGCCTGATGTGAATAGAGATTTAGGATAAGACCCAAAATTTACAAAGAAAAGATCTGGTATGTCTCAGCCTACAATGAGCTGTATAGTCCCTAGTGTGCTGCATGCCATCATTCTTCCTGAATATATCTGCACAGACAGTAACCCGAGCTCAGGATCGAACCAGTGACCCTGGAGCTGTGAGGCAGCAACACTACCCACTGTTAGCTTTCACTTCTTGTTAATGTGATCTGTTTTTGATCTGAGGTGAATTGAATGGATTTAGGGAATTAATGCACAATCGCTCAGGATCTGTACAGCGAACATGTGTCACTGTTCCAAATTTGACCGTCTGACACAGATCTTAATTTAAATACCACATAATATTGTACATCCATCTATTTATCTGTCTATCCATGTAGCTATTCACCCATCCATCTGTCTATCATCATGCATGTATGTATTTATTCATCATACATCCATCCAGACAGCCAGCCATCTATCCTTTCGTCTGTTTGGGCCACCTGTCCCCCCCCGATAGAGAGAGAGAGAGAGAGAGAGAGAGAGAGAGAGAGAGACTGTGTATGTGTGTGTGTGTGTGTGTGAGACAGATGGTGTTTGGGGCCTCTGAGAATTACAGACCTGGTGGTTTTACTCTCTGACACCGCCCACCTGCCCCCCTTCCCCTTCACACACACATACGTTTATCTTACTATCCTTGTGAGGAACGTAAATTCACATATTAATCCAGCTAATTAACACTACATTACACATAAATCTAACCCTAACCTTTACCTCAGCAACCACAAAGAAACCTATATTTTAAAAAAGCAGTTTAAAAAAAAAAAAAACAGCCAAATGTCAGATATTTCTATCCTTGTGGGGACATCTGAGAGAGAAGGACACAGCTGATAATGTAGGACCTGAATACTTGCCGGGCAGCTAAAGAGAAAAGGCAGGTCACTGCATAACCTCACAACTGAACCTCCAGAACAGCCTCCACAGAAACAACTGGCCATTTTACAGCCCCGGCCCAGCTGCCTCTGACACACACAGCAGCACATCCTTCGGGTGCTTACAGTGCACTTCCCCAGTGTGGACACACTACTCACAGCAAAAGTGCACATTCTTAAAAAGTACACAAGCATAACTCTTGCTCCAGTCTAAAGATATCTATTAACAGTTATCCCAATGATACTGCTAAGCTTATCATACAAATTTCAAAGGATAATCATATAAATATCAAGGAGCCAAGCTGCATTTAATGGCCACTGAGTGACTAAAAACACACTGAAGATCAATACAGACAAAATACACACATCCAGCAGCACAGGAAACATACACTAATTAACCTTCCGGAGTGATTTAAAGGCCAATGAAGAGTTGTGAACACAGATGCTGATGGTGTAAAGTGCTGAAATTCAATAGGGACTGATGACCTTATTGACCTTAACCATATGGAAGTGTACAGAGAAACACGGACCTCAGACAATACATTTTACTGGTCTTATTTTATTGGCCACTACACACACTTCTGTAGTCCTTTTTATTTATGTAAAATATTACAGTTGTCTAAACACCTTCTATAGGCTATAATCTGAATAAATACAAGTCTGAGTCCACTAGCATTTGTTTTCTCCAAGTCGCTGTGATGCTGTATATTATCATCCCTAGTGCGCTCAACCAACAAAACCACACTGTATTAGACAAAAATATTTCAATAATATAGATCCGTATTTGCAGTGGTCTATGGCAAAATGTCACAAAATATATTACACACCTAGGACAGCTGAGTCAAATTAAAGAATATACAAAACCTGATTTCTGTGTTGTATCCATATACTGTACGTTGGCATTTATAATGTTGAAACACATGCACATAAAGCTCTGATTTCGTGGCATTTTAAGATTCTGTGGCATTCTTGAAAGAAAGAATGATTGCAAAAAATCAATCATTATCAGCACACGTAAAGGAAGCGCTCACAAACATCTTCTTTCCTGTGGGTTTAGCTCAAGAAACATGTTTGACACTTTGAACATCAATTAAAGGGCAGAACAATCCTGTGAAATTATTATTTATTAATATTACCCTACCACTCTGCCCCTGGAAACACCAGGGAAAAAAACTAATGAAAAACCCCGGGGGTAGAAATGCTAACACTATCAGCATGTCATAAATAAATGCTGTAAATGCATCGTGTAACCTGGTCTTTGCTTGTTGAGCTTCATAGCTGGTCTAATGTGGGTCTGAATGAGATATTAAAAGTACATATACTGCAAAGTGTTCCTGAAATATCTACAAAATTGAATTAAGGAATGTACAAAGAAAAACAGCTCTCAGACAGTCTGAACCACATTTATTCAATGAACATTATGTGACTAATGTATTGTCTGCTCTTTATTGATCTTCCACTCCTCCCTGTCAGTGAGGGGAATGGACAGCAGGGCCTCTCTCACATCCTCACAGGACTCACTTCCATGCCTCACCGTACAGTGATTATAAACATTAAAATACAGACTGCAGGAGTGGAAAGAGTCTAATTATCCAACACACAGAGAATCTAAAGATGTCTCAGTTATCTGATTCACGCAATTATAATAATGCATTTCCTGTAGAGGAACTGAGAAAACTGAATAAAACTCCATAATATATTAACATCATAATATAAACATTGCCTATATTCTATTTTGAGCTCATTTCATCTAGTTAAGCAATGTCCAAAACGCTAGAGTTCTACTGTCCTAATTAGAATTAATGTTACTGAGCTAAGAATTCAACAATGCTGTGGTATAAATAAGGTATAAAATATGATGCTCGCTCTCTCACTCATTCACTGACTTACTCACTCACTCACTTTCAGTCACTGCTTTATCCTGGTCAGAGTTGGAGTGGGTCCAGAGCCTATCCCTGGTCACTGGCCATGAGGCAGGAATACACCCTGGATGAAATGCCAGTCCATCACAGGGCAAAATGCACACACATTCACACTTAGGGGCAATTTATCTTAGCCAATCCACCAATACCTTCTGACCAATCAGATGCAAAAGCAGGAAGGATTGAAATGAAAAAGCAGGAAAGATTGAAAAATCATTTGCACAGTTCAGCATGATGAGAGGAGTCACAGCTATAAACTTTTTGGCATAGCTATTAGATGTATAGGGGCTGTCTGGATTTCACAAAGACTCATCATAGTTCCAATCTCAGGTCCCTATGCTGCTCCTGTGTATTCGCATCAAATTTAACCCCCTGGGCATGTGCCAGTAATCAGTTATATACGATTATTCAGTTGTTTGATAATCAGTCATGCCTGTAGCTCTGCTCTCGCTGCAGTAGCTGCCATGTCAGCCCAATAAACCCACACACAGGAACTGCAGGAAGTGTCATGAAAGTTATAAGGTTGGGAAAATGAAATGTGTACATTGTCTCCTTTTTACACCTAAGGGGGTCAATCAGCCAAGACATGTTTGGTGTAAAGTTTGCTTCTTTGGTTTTTCACTGGAGCTGCAAGGCTAATATAGCTACAAAGTAAGGAAAGCTTATAGCCTCCACTTCAGGACTATGCAAACTGCATGCCTAAATCATAATTTATTGTGCCTTGTAGAGCTGCAACAAAACAATTTTTCTCAGGGATCAGTAAAGTACCAGGATGTCATTAGTGTAAATCCTCTTACCTTCTTCTGCTCCTCTGGTCCGTGTATCACCTGCTTCCTCCGATGCCTCTGAGCTGGAGGCGTCTTTGCTCCCGAATCCGTCATCTTCTGACAAATTCTTCAGTTATAAAAATCCAACTGTGATCCTTCTGCAGAACTCGTCAATATGGTCATGCGTCCATCAGAGCCACTCGGTTCGAATCATCACCATTGCCATGCCAATGTGCAGTGTCATTCGTTCATGTGAACTGTTCACCTAGGGCTAAAGTTCAGCTCAGCCTCTCTGTCATCTGCTGGTCCAGCCATCCAAACTTCGTCCTCATGCATTTCAGGACGACACGTTCCTGTATTAATGAGCCTCAGCGGCATCTTGGGAGTCCCAACAGAACAAGAGAGACTGTGATAAATTGAGAGATAAGAAAGATAAGTAAAGGTATCATGCATGCAGGTGTGTGTGTGTGTGTGTGTGTTAATCAGTTCCATGATATTCACAACATTGTTAAAAAGGAACATTTCAATATATCAGGACTAGCACTAGATATCTGCTGGGAGGAGGATGCCTAGTTAGGGCAGAAACAGTTGGATGTCAGCATAAGGACAGCTATCTCATCATCATTTTAGAAAAATCTGTCAGTCCCATAATTCTGTTTACCAGACAAGAGAGATGTAGGAGTCAGTGGCCATGTCGGTTCTTTCTATTGTCGGCTATGAAGCCTAACCGTTTGGCTCCATGGTGCATGTTAGTGCTTAAAGTGTCCATTTCTCCACACATGTCATTTCACTAGAAAATATAGTCCATCATCTGCATATTTATTGTATTAACTTCTGTTTGTCTTTCTCAGCATCAGCACACTACACAGTTATGAACACTCAGCCATCATCGAGAATAGTGTGTAAATTATGTGATTTAGGGCACAGCTAAATGTTTTATCACTGTAGTAATATAACCACATTATAACTATATTTAAAACAAGACAAAAAGTTAGATATGAAATTGTAACATCTAAATATAATGTGATTAAATAAGATAGATAATATGTGAATGAAGCCTTAAGGTGCTGCACAGGTGCAAGGCTAACACAGCAGTCTGCGTTCACTTAGAGACCAACATGGAGGTCTGATCGAGGGTTTTAAATTACAGTACACGCATAAACACACACTTCTACGACTGTGAGATATTTCCATTGACTCGTATTACTGTACCTACAGTACATATTACATGGAGAAAGGGATTTTTCTGAGGCTCCATACTGTCATGTAGTGTGCTACCATCTTTATGAGACCACTGTCATTGCTGACATTCCTTTTTAGGTAGTTTTCAGGACGGACAGACACACACACATACACACACACAGTATCATAGGCTGAAACACCATAAAAATGTTTATGTTTCTGATTTGGCAGTATCAGCATATCTGGTATAAATACCATTAATAACATTATTGACATTCAGTTTTTGTGCGTTTTAGGGACACACACACACACACACACACACACTCCTTATTGTCATGTAGTGTACTATCATCATTATGAGACCAAATGACCCTCAGAACCAGCTAAAGACCTGCACACACACACGCACACACACACACACACACACAGCAGTAAATCAACCTAGGTTCAGACAAAAACCTAATTAAACCGCATGATCTCCAAAAAAAATTGACAAGAAAAAATGTCACAACAAATAACAGCCTTATACACCCGTATTCCTAAACGGCACGCGGGAGGACTCACTTTTAGGCACGCGCGCACACGGATTGTTAAACTTACACCAATCTGGGCGTGAAACACACTCGATTGTGTTGACACGCGCTTTGTCGAGGGTTAAAACATCCCCAATCCCCAAGAAATCAGACATCAGTGAAGCAGACTGAATCTCACCCCTGTGTCCGGGCCCCGCGCGCGCCCTGCAGCTCATCACGCAGCGTTTTAGTTTCAATTCTGTGAGAAGATGTACTGCTTCAGCACCAGCATCATACTCTCTCTCCCTCTCTCTCTCTCTCTGGTGGGAGGAGGAGAAACCCCGCCATACCAACCCCGAGGACCCAGTGATGCTGCATTACGTCTCTGCACACACTGCGTTCCCTCGGTCCAGCTCTGTTTCTATGGCAACTGGCAAGCAGAACGCGCGTGTCGCCATCCGGCGGCAGGATGATTTCTTCTCACGATTATACAGTACATACAAAGCAAACGACCATGTGACATGCTGTTATCTAAGAGAAAGATAAGACGAGAGAAAAAAAATAGACGGAGAGAGAAAGAGAGAGAGATATTTATAAAGCGCATTAAAAACCAGCTTGCGTTGATTAGGTGCTGTGCATCAGCATAAAACAGCATAAAAATAACAGTAAAATAATGCATAAAACAGCCAGACAAACAAATAGCGGCACAAAACAAAAAAACAAAAAAATTACAACAAATGTGTCAGACTATAATCTATCGACCCTGCTCAAGCGCCAGAGTGTACAGGTAGGCGGCTTTAAGATGGAGGCATTCAGTATAGCTGGGTGGTAAACTGTTCCATAGACCGCAAATGCCCTGTTACTCTGATATACACTATATGGCCAAAAGTTTGTGGACACCTGACCATCACTCCCATATCTGAGTCTTCTCCAAAATGTTGCCACAATGTTGGAAGCACACAGATGTACAGAGCGTCTCTGTATGCTGTAGCTTTACAGTTTCCCTTCACTGGAACTAAGAGGCCCAAACCTGTTCCAGCATGACGATGCCCCTGTGCACAAAGCGAGCTCCATGAAGACATGGTGTGTGAAGGTTGGAGTGGAAGAACTCGAGTGTCCTGCACAGAGCCCTGACCTCAACCCCACTGAACACCTTTGGGATGAACATCAGCACCTGACCTCACTAATGCTCTTGAAGCTGAATGAACACAAATCCCCACAGCCACGCTCGGTACGCACAGCAACATCTAGTGACATGTCTTCCCAGAAGAGTGGAGCTTATTATAACAGCAAAAGGGTATTAAATCTGGAATGGGATGTTCAACAAGCAGATATGGGTGTGCTGGTCAGGTGTCCACATACTTTTGTCCATATACTGTACTTCTCTGAGCAAAGATGCTCACACAGGGTGACGTCTTCACGCTTACACGTAATGTGAGCAGGTGGCAGAGTTGCATAAAGCACAACTAAATGAACAGAAAAAGAGACAGCGAGAAACTCTTGGAAGGCTGTGGTCCCCTGATCCACATTGGCACTTCCCACTGTTTTATTTGCACAATTTAACTAAAGTTGAGTAAAATTTACTTATAGAAAAAGAAAACTGCCAGTTAAATTTACTTATATTTTTATGAGAATAATCCTTGGTGCCATATAAACCCTACTTAAAATATACTTAATTAAATTTACTAAGACTTGTGTGAAAATTGCTTTCATATTTTTCTTGAGTAAATTCCACTTCAATATTTTTTTCAGTGTGTATTCGTATTAACTGTGGGTAATTACAGGCTGCAAACAGCTGTGAAGTAATTTCATACATTCACAGATCTATTATAAACTACGTAATGATATAAATAGGCTACAGAATCATGCATTTTCTATGAGCCAGTGGCGTTTTTGGTATTGCCATTCTCTTGGAAGTATGTGCTGAGCTGGTCCAAGGTTTAGAGAGACCAAAGTGCAGTACCTGTCCACTTACAGATCTTAACAACCTTTGTATGGATTGGGGATATCCCAGCCATCCTTAAGCTCCATCATGTCAGCAGTATTTTGTGGCATGATTAAACATACAAGTCGATACATCAGAGATGCTTACACAGTGAGTGAAGAAGCCAACATCAAAGCACAATTTTCAGCAATGTCCAGTTTCCCAAATGTAATCAGGGCAAATGACTGCACTCATGTTGCTACGAAGGCATCTAATCAGAATTTTGCCAATCGAAAGCAATTTAATTCTCTAAATGATTTTCTCTAAATGAAGTCAATTTTAGACCCCAAACCCCACAGAGCAGAGGAGAGACACTACACTGATGCATGCTCTTTCACGCATTCAGAATGCACCACTGGCAGTGAAGCAGTGGGAGACTGCTTCAGAAGGGAGACTGCTTCAGAAGGGAGACTGCTTCAGGAGGGAGACTGCTTCAGAAGGG
>CM040985.1:24814625-24825979 GCA_022985145.1 Pangasius djambal | reverse complement strand
CACACACACACACACACACACACACGTCTCTGTTTTTCCAAGACAGTTCAAGTGAAAAATCAGGACCAGTGAGTCATAAAGGTAAAGCCAAAGCTACAAAACATTCAGATAATTAAACAGTCATGTACACAGTTCACAAGTTGTTAGTGGTCATTAGTGGATGATCTCAGTGTTCCTCTGAGCTCACGTCCAGCTTCCTCTGAGGGATGTACAGGCTCTTACTGGCAGTGGGCGTGACCACGGTGGAGACTGGTGTGTGGAAAAAGCACTGCTGGGGGGCAGAGCCACTTTTGGGCGTGGTCAGGGCCGGCTAAAGACAAAAAGTTTAGGAAATCATTTCTATTATTTTATTATTTTATTATTATATTATTTATTATATAATGTATATTTAAGTAACTTTTAATGCCACAATAATTGCATTATTATCAAGACACCTTGGACTTGTATGTGGAGCACAAAGATATGTGCATGTCTGCATTGTGCTCACCTGCTGCAGGCTGATGAGTGTGAGAGGTGAGACGGGCTTGATGAAGATCATGCCGTGTGTTTGGAGTGGTGTGTGAGCATGCGTGTGTGTGCAGGGTATGGGGCTCGGCTGCTCCGGCGCTGGTACTGTATGTGTGGTGCTGGGTGTGTTGTGGATCAGAGCAAGGTTCTGCAGGGTGAAGTTGAGGATGGAGGGGTTTGGGCTGACGCGGTGGGTGGGGCGATGGACAGGTAGAGGGGATGGGGTGAACTCCTGAGGTGAAGGGGCTATCGAACCTGCAAATCACAACAGAAATAAATTAATAATTAAACAGAGAAGCTGGACACAATGAGACAGACAGATAGTAGGTCTGTCCGAGTCTTATTACACTTATGTATTATGATTCAGTATTTAACAAGAGCAAAAATATTGTATCACGATTCTCAGACATTTCTAAAATAAATGATATACATAATTAAAAACAGATTTGTTAAAGCGATGATCCATTATTTAATGTCTACAAAAGTAAAAGTTTTATTTATAAAAATAAATAAAAATGATTTAACACTGAAGAGAAAATTTTTTAATTTGTACAAATATTAACATTATACTTTTTTTAAGATTAGGTAGAAAATTTGACCATAACATCAACTGTTCCAGTCTGTACTGATTATTTAGAAATTAATAAAAAAAAGATGGAGAAAACCGCACGGCCTCAGTGTTTCCAGAGACACAATACATTATGAATTAAAAAAGTTTTTAAAAAAAGTGATTACACCACCAATCAGTCACTAGCTCTCTGAATGGGTTCAGTGTGTGTGTGTGTGTGTGTGTGTGTGTGTGTGTGTGTGTGTGTGTGTGTGAGTGATTTACCTGCAGTTGGTGTGCGATAGATGTATGTTGGCGTTTTATTTGTCTCCCCACTGGAGGTCGGAGTCTCTTTAAAGCTAAGCAGAGGCTGTTGGGAAATTGGAATCAAATAACCTGTGGGGATCAGAGTCTGACACACACACACACACACACACACACACACACACACACACACACACACACACACACACCCCAGAATTAGAAGCAGACATCTCAGGGGCATAATTAGTGATTTGTAGTAAGGCATGTCCTTTACTGAATTGCTGGATCATGATAGTTACTAATTCTTTTACCATAATTTACAATATTATCAGGATATACTATATTTTAAAAAGTTTTTATCTGTAGCTCTACTCGTTGGCCACTATATGAACAAGAAGTAAACCATGACAGCATCTCATTCAGGCCTCTGTAATGCTGTTTGTCAAGCTGCCTCCACCCAAAGAAGGTGAACAAGAAGGAAGTGACAGTATTGAGACATGCATACTAATAAAATGTGTTTAATATTGTGATCTACTATATAACTGATTACAGCTTAGGAATGGGACATCACGCAGTGGTGATATCAGCTACATTCAGAGCTTTGTTACTTTAAAGTAGTAAGCTTACTATTCATTCTCCTGTTATTATTGTGGCTATGAATTGACTAAAGCCTTGACTGATTTAGTGCTATATAAAATAATAAGACAATAAACCTCACACCACTAACGTATCCTCACTGGAAAGACCGCTGTGTCAGTTTAATGCCATGCAATTGAACCTTTTGCAAATGTATTAAAGAACCCTGAAAACTCTCATTTAGATAACTATTCAGACCCTTTACTCAGTACTTTGTAGAAGCACCTCTGGCAGTAGTTACAGCTTCAGGTGTTCTTGGGTAAGTCTCTAAAAGCTTTCCATACCTGGAAATAGGCAGGTTCTTTCATTCTCTCATTCCTGCCAGATCCACTCAAGCTCAATCAGATTGAATGGTGAGTGTCTGTGAACCTCCATCTTCAGGTCTCTCCACAGTTGGCTGGACCACTCAAGGACATCCTTCTCTCAATTCAGACCGTCTCCCCGTCCCTGCTACTTAGAAGCACCACAATAGCACGATGCTGCCACCACCATGCTTCACCATAGGGAGAGTATTACCAGTTGATGAGTAGTGCCTGGTTTTTGCCAGATGTAACTCTTGGAATTCAGGACAAAGGCTTCAATGTTTCTCTTATCAGACCAGAGAATCTCTTTCCTCATGTTCTCAGAGTCTTTTAGGTGCATACCACTGTCATTTTGCACAGGAACTGTCTAGAATCTCTGCCATAAAGACCTAATTGATGGAGTATTTCTGAGATGGTTGTCCTTCTAGCAGGTTCTTGGACACCAGGGAGATCAACCTCTAGAGACATCTCAAAATAATCAAAGCAAACAGGATGTACCTGAGCTCAATCCGGAGTGCCTTAGCCAAGGGTCTGAATACTTAGCTAAATAAGAGATTTAAGATTTTAATTTAGGGCTGCACAATATGTCTAAATTATTGAAATATTGTAAATGTAAATATCGCGATATGCATACAACTGAATGATTTTAATACTTCACGAAACGTTTTTTTTATTTATCAGTAATTTATAGGTTTATTTACTTATCTTTCCATAATTTTAATAATTCTTTATGATGTAATTTTTGTCCAAAATAGAGAAAATAGGCACCGAATTTTTAAAAACTTTTCGCTAACTCAGTGCCTTTTGTACCAATTTTCAACCCTGATCCTGTAACTTGTTTTGATCACTCCTTGGTCTTCATGATGCTGTTTGTTTAGGTATGTTCTCTAACAAACTCCAGGTTTTTCCAGGAACAGAGGGGTGTTTATATTGAGATCCCACGACACTCTAATTACAAGCAGGTTGACTACATTCAACTAATTACGTGACTTCTGATGGCAACTAGTTGCACCAGAACTAATTTAAGAGTTTCACAACAAAAGGGCTGAATACTTATGGAATTTAGGAGCCACATTCACTAACAAGCTAGCTTATGTCTAGCACAGGGTTTCCAAAACTAGGGGTTGGCAAAAGAAACTTGGCTTGGGGCCACAGAAAATACACAATGTGGTTATTTGCCCAAAAAGTTTGGGAACCCCTGTTCTAGTGTGTCCAGTTGTTTCTTTATAGTGTTAGGTTGTTCTTGTGTGTGTGTGTGTGTGTGTGTGTGTGTGTGTGTGTGAGAGAGAGATTCTCTCTACCTCTGTGTTTGTGTGTCCAGTCGAATCCTGCAGAGTGGATGTGACCTGGTTCTGCATTTTCTCTTCCCTCTCCTCTGTCTCCAGGAAGTGCTGCAACTCCATGCTGTGCTCCACAGTATCAGGATTATTATGGGGTGTTTTGTTAAATTCAGGTTCGAGGTGCAGAGCTCTCGCAGAGGCACGGCTGGAACTCAGGGCTCCTCTACGATCTTTCAGACGAGCCTGCAGGATCTCACACAGCTTAGGGGACAAGCTCTGGAACATACAAACATACACAGACACACACATCTTAATAACTTCTCCAAAATAACCTACTCCCTCACAGCTCAGATTATAAAAAAAGCTATTCACCTTTGAGTTCGTCTCAGTCCGTTTAATCTTAGCCGGACTTCTTTCTAAACTTTCTAAGCATGTCCGTTTCAGAGCAGGACTTGCCGGCTCGAAACCGTGCACCCTCTGGCCTGTCACTGTTACAGACGCTGGTGACGCCTTTGTGTTTGCTCCTCTGGGGCTTTCAAAGGTCATGGAGCGCACAGCAGTGCTAGACGGCAGAGGCCTGGCAACAGGGCGAGGACGGACAGGGGTGTGGCTGACATACACAGCATGGGGAAGCAGCACAGGAACGAGGGAGCAGCAGGGAGGAGGCGCAAGCGATAACTGCACCGTCCGAGGGCAAGCCTCTGCCCCCGATGTCATCATGGGAGGAATGGGTGACAACACTGAGTTTTTCTGTTGCAAGTGAGCAGTCTCTTTCGGATCACTCTGCTTCTGAGCATTCCTAAAATTAACAGCAGTAACAAGCAATATTAATTAATAACAATCAAACTGTTTTTCCAATTTTATTTAAATTAGTCATGACATAGATTAGTAATAGGAATCAAACTTCCTATTTACAGGAAAGCTCTTCCTTGGCATATATAAGTGGGAATGTGGCGGTAAAATTAAGCTCTCACAATGAATGGAAGCCAGTAGCAAAATGCTAACTGGTGGAAATTCATTTTTATTAATTAGCTGTGTTAGCATTTTTGCATTTTAACAAAACCCTGAGGCTGATTGTACAGCAAACTTTAGTCTATTAAAAAAACAAAGTAAGTTCAAAATAAAAGGATGGTGACATTAATTATGCAATGCCCTCTACAGTTTTACTGCCAACATTTCTTTTTACAATTAGTTAATTAGTTGTAGTAGTTAAAAGGTTTTTTTTACATAGCTTGCTGGTCCAGCTGCATTTTACAAATCTCAGCGAGGTGATCCATTTTACTCGGATAGAAACTTCCATTAGCCGCATCACCTGAAACAGTGAGAAAGAACTATAAGCACCATTGGGACAAATTTCTTTTCTCAAGGCAGCATTTGAAACATCTGAAATCATGCCCTCACTTGTGATTTTAATGGGGCTTGATGGAGCAGAGCTGATCTTCCTGCGATCATCCTGGATGCTTTTGGCCAGTTTGACGAGTGAATGATGTCGTGTGAAGCCTCGTTTAGTGCTGGGAGAGCAGAAAAGGTTTTTGGTGCAGTTATCTACAGATGAGCGGGATTCGAGGGGCCGAGGGCAAGAAGAAGCCTCAACCTGCAAACCTGAAACAAAGCAAAAAGAAAAAGGCAAATCAGCAAATCATCTACAGGCGAATCATATCGTAATAGAATGATGAACGTACAGTACCGGGAAAACACAATTACAGAATAAATCAAATGGACTGTCACATGGTGTTTTGTATAGGAAGTGTAGATGTATAACCCCTTTAGGTGGCACTGACCCTGTAAGGACAGATTCTCTGGTCCAGTCCATTTAAATGCTGGTTTTCTTCCTCGTTCTTCCGTCACATGCACTTTCTTAATAAGCTTAAGACTACTGAGTACGTTAGAGATGTCATATAGACGACGAATCTTTGCTAAAAAACACAAAATGGAAAAGAGGAAATGAAAAAGTAGAAAATGAGTACATTCAACAATTAGCATCAGGCTAAACATACAATCCCCTGTAATGTTTTTCAAGCATCTTGTCCATGGAACAGTATTATGAGGTTACTCTGAAGCAGAGCCTTTGAAGGCAGGAACGTCCTGAACGCAGCAGAGCAGAGTGACACTATTCGAGCTTATCGGAACAGTATTTTACAGGATTTTAATATTTGTGGGTGCTTCGGAGTACCCAAATACTCATTATTGTCAAACCCGCTCTTACAATCAACGTTCATTAGTTTCATGATTAATGATAATATTAGGTACGTTCTTTAATGTATTTCAAAATATATCCAGTAGATGACAATGATGTATTAATAGTGTCTATTGGTGATAGCACAAATCAACTAAAATGAACCATGTGCATGAACTAACAGCAAGAGTTGTTGTTGTAAACTATTTTTTTTAATCATTGCACAAATCACTTTTGGAACCTTAAACTTAGCCTACAGTTTAAAAGTCGTGAACGGTTCAGTAGCTGTGCAACAGTAACGTAAAAATGAACAAGAACTCAATGTGAACAGTGTCAACAGGGATGCCTCTGCCACCAGCAGAAAACAGAACATTGCCACCACCTAGTGGCAGAGGCTTAAAAATCAAGGTGTTGTAGGTGTTCACCTTGTGCATCTGACTTCAGACCCCCAACATCATACCTTTGTGCTTGATCTGATCTGCCTGTCAGGTCAGTGTTTTTAAAGCAATAATCCATTTTATTTGGTGTTAAAAATATTTAACAGAACATGTTCTGTATTCAAGGCCGCCATATTTGTTCAACAGTTATAAAGTAATTTGTGTCACTTCACCCATCTTTCCACAAATGGCTTGCAATTTGAACGTTTAGTGTACTACACAGGGTGGAGGAATCATTACGTCACTGCCTATGTGGTGTACTTATACAGGGTTTAGGAAGGTAAAGATGAAGTTTCTGTATATTAATTAGAGAAAAGTATTTTAATTATTTGGGCCAGCCCTCGACACTACCCACAGCAACAATGCTGTGCAGATTAAAGATCATGTTAATGTTGAAGAATGCACAGTAACAAGTGTGTTACTCACTCTTGAACTTGCTCTTGTCCTGGTCCACCACCTGGTCTTCTCCGATCAGGATCTTGGCTGCGATTTCCAGGCTCACCACACGTGGACTTGACACCAGGAACAGCATAACGAACTTCTGACTCATCACACGCAGGGACTTATCCTTACGGCTAGCTGTGGGTGCAGTAGGCCATGGGAAATAAAAATATAAGTACTGTGGAACATGTAGTCCCTCTTACAAACTAAATTAACTTAAAATCAGACACCTACATGTGCTCCACACACACTCTAATCCACAATAACACACTATAACACATATCCTCATGAATGACTCTACGAGGGAAACATGGTAACAGTCTGAAACCCCAACATTTTAAGTTAAAATTTGAGTCTTAAATGTAATGTAACGTAATGAGCATGTATGTACTCTGGGCTCTTAATGAGAAAGATTTGGTTCCACACTGACCCCCTTTAGCATCGACGGTGGTTTCACTGAAGCCTGGCTCCTTCTGTGTGATTTCTCCATCGGTGTCCTCATTCTCTTTCTCCTCTCCCTCCATCTCCAGCATATCCTCTGCATGTCTCTGCCGTATCTGCTGGCTATAGTGGTGTTTCTCTCCCTCTCTTTGCAGCAATGCTAGCGTGTGTGCTAGCTGAGCACGACCATGCCATGTGTAGCGGTTTTTAGCCAAACGGCTGACCATGTTCAGGCTCTCCAGGACGTTCATGATGTCATATATACGTCGTCGTTCCACATCTGCGAGAGAACCAAAACATACAATTAAAACCGACATCCACATAGCTGTGCATATACCATCCAATTGTAAATCACTAGACACACTTTACAAGTGTGTGAGACGTGTGCAAACACAACATACTGTGTATATTTAATGCAAGATCCAACAACAACAACCAAATCTGAGTACTCGCTCAATTTCTTTGAAGAGAATGTGAACTGCTGAAATAACCAAAACGCAGACTATGCATGTATGGTATATATGCATGTACTATGCTGTTTGTAAGAGGCTTACTCAGTTCGATAGCAACATCATCAAGGCAAATGTCATTGTTTACAGCTGGATTCGGATAATCTGGATATCGAGCCAAAAATTTGTGACACAGCAACCCGAGGCTTTTCTCTTTTCGGCTGAGCTGCAGCCTCTCTGATTCTTCTCCTTGTTCAGTATCCTGTAGAGGAAAAAACAAACATACCAACACACACATTAGAGCAGGCAGACGGTCAGGTCAAACACGGGCCAACCCAGCACGCCTCAGTCCCAGCACGCGGATATGTCAATGCGAAGCTTCCCAGACAAAACTATCCAGTATCCGGTATTAGGCTGATATCAGCAGAAAATGCTCTATTGGATATTGGAGGGGGAAATGATCCTCATCTGACTTCGTAACAAATCTATCCTGAAATATCTCCGAATTCTTTGAGGCACATCAGATAATGTAAAGTAGAGGGGTTAATCAGCGCCGCCTTTCTCTTTCCTGCAGGCTTCTCGTCTGAGTGAGCAGCATGGTCATTTTACGCACTTCAATTGTAAAATCACTCATTCTAAAGCAGAGCAGTTGAAAAAAATTGTATCAGTATCAATCTATACTCAAGGTTTCAGTATCGATATTGAAAAGAAAAGGTCCACCAATAGCCTTATTGTACAATGTCAGTAGGTTATCCACCTGGATGAATGCAACTTAGTATTAAACCAGACTGTCAGACTTTGAGCTTGCCTTGTGTGCTTCGTGTGCAACACAACATGATGCTCCTACGTTTGTGAGACTATTTGGAATCAACAAACTAGGCACCAGAAGCTCTAACTGGTCAGTGGAAGAATGGGCTAAAATTGGCAGACAGCTAGAGTTCAACAATGGTATTTTTACCTGCAGTTATTAAGGTGAGGAGATGCATAACTAAGTTAAGGAAGAAATGACACTTAGATTTTTTTTTAAATTACAATAATTACCTTAAAATACCTCATGGTTTAAGGCCAAACCTTACACAGGAATGTATGAATCCAGAGTGGCCCAGATTCATAACAATATTAATATACTTCAAGGTCCATGCAGGCAGTCGCGCAAATTGTAAACACAACAGTACTAAAGCATAACGTCCCCAGAAAACACCAGCAGTACCACAATGTGTATTCAGCTTCTTTATGTGCTCCTAGCTCAGGGGTTCCCAAACTAGGGGTCACGACCTCACGTGGGGTCACTTGATTTCAAATAGAAAGCTCTGACCTTACACTCAAAAATATTTACTAATCTAGAAAATCCAGAAGGTAGCCAGACAGAACTGTCGGTGGGCTTGAAGGCTACACGAGAGGTTTTTAAAATTTTAACCAAGAAACCCGGTTAGTGTTAGTACTCAATAACAATCTAGACCAGTAAATAAGTATGTGATTTGAGAAACTTTTCATATATTTCATTATCATTACTATGAGTATTACCCACTTACTTTTCTGGCAATATTGCACATACTGGTGTCATAATATATTTGTATCAGTGTCAAATAAACTATATATCCTTACAGCACTTTGTAAGCAGTATGTAAATAAAGCTGAACAAACCCTAGACATATTTGTTTTCATTGTCACAATTACCTGAGAGGAGTTCTCATGTTCCTCGGTGCTGTTCTTCTCTTTCTCTCGGTTGCGTATTTCTGGACTCGCAGCGCTGATCAGCATTTTCAGGTTGGACGTCGGTGTCCACGGTTCCCCTCCTGGAGCCTCCGAGCCCTTCGTAGGTGTGGATAAAGGTCCCATGACCTTCTGAGCTTCCTGAGGTTTTCCTAAAGTTGTTAACTGCGTTTGTGGCTCCGCAAACACAATTTTCTTCTGTTAAAGAGGAAGAATAATCAGATCAGTGGGACTGCGATTACACAGTCAATAAACTAATGCAGACTTTCCTGGTGAGGCATGGACAGGGTGGTTAATTAGCAAGTAAGGGCCGAATGTTAAATGACTGACCTGCGTGTTTAAGTATTAACAGATGGACATAACACACTGACCTTCTCACGCGCTGCGCCTGAGCTGCTTGGGTTAATCTCAAGCTTCTGCTTCAACTGCTGACCATCCAGTAAAGTGCTGCTCATCTTCCACCTGCATGTGAGGTTAAAAATAAATAAATAAAAACAGTTTGCACACACAGGGCGGAAAAAAATGAGCCTAGTTATAATAGGAACTGTTATACAAGTTGAGTTAGTTATAATGAATGGTTGCAGTGGTCGCTATGCGACGGTAGCTTGAGCAACCCGGCTGCTGAAGTCTCCATTTCTTCTGGAGAAATTACCTTTTCTTTACGGCATTGTACAGTCTGGGAGAAAGCATCGCAGAGCTCTGATCAGGGTGTAATGACACAGGGTTAATGAGCTGACACACACTGCTCTGAGAAATGACGCGCTGACGCACGAAAAGTTGCGCAAATCGGAGTTATTTTGATTTCAAATCGCCGCGGCCCGGTAACCAGGGCGCTTGGCGGTAACTGACATCCGCTCTATCGAAGCTACAGTACTACGTGTAAGTACACGCCCATTCCATGAACACAGCCAATGAGCGCAAAGCAGGAGGTGTCGTCACACTCAAAGCAGCCAATGAGCATGTAGCGGAAAACGGAATTCCACAGCGGCGCGCGCTGGTGCGCACTTTTTTGAAATGTTGGCGCGGAATTTCCTACTCAAGAGTCCAAAGTTACAAGCCGGAACTCCTGAGTGTAACTAATTAACATTAAAAAACTGAGCGCACGGAGTTTAAAACCTCCAGAAATGTGCACATGACCCCCGAAATGCTTAAAGTCTGCTTTAAATATTCAAACAGTCGGGCCAGACTGACGCTAGTCACACCTCCCTGTGTAGCCGGACTGCTAAAGCTCCAGCCGAAGCCCATAACCAGGTCTGTATTCACACTAAACTCATCCCCGCATCACTAACACTCCTTCCTCCGGCCACTGAACACTCGCTCCAGACCCACAGCTGCAGTGTGAACGACTTCGGGACAGAATGATCCCCTAACATTAGGAGGTTTGATTATTAGCATGTGTGCTAGCCTTATTTGCACAGCTGGAAAACACGGGGAAAGAGACATGATATTAATCTCTCATTTATGTTAGAGATGCATTTTACACCAGATTAAATACTTCAATATCCATTTAAAACGAGCAGAGGCTAGCAGTAATACACAGACTGAGAGTTACTCCTGCTGTGTGTGTGTGTGTGTGTGTGTGTGTGTGTGTGTGTGTGGCTCTGCTTTAAACTGTAGAAAGGTGTAAGAAACTGCTTACCCGCCTCGGGAGATAATGCCGTCTGACTTCGTCTGAAAAGTTTCTCACGGCTCCATGGAAAGAGCAAATCCCGCTTCGTTTACAGAGAAAACTCTTTAGCTGTTAGCCAGAAACTCTTAGCAAGCTGGCTAAGTAGTAATAAAGCGGTAATTAAAACAAGCAACTGCTGTCAGCTGTGGAAACCCAGTCTGAGGAACACGCAGGCAATAAAATAAAATAAAACTAACTAGCATTAAAGAAAACTTTCCTCGGTCGCATACCGTTCAGTAGCTCAGACTAAAAGGCTGTGCTAATCCAGGACAGAAAGTGTTAATGCAGTCAAACCTCCCGCCAGCAGAGTGAACACAGCGCGCTTTATCCCGCCCCACACACAGCCTGTAATACACAGAGGAGGAGGGGAGAGAGAGAGAGAGAGAGGAGGGGGGAGAGGCGAGAGTGAGAGAAAGAGGAGGGGAGAGAGAGATAGAGAGAGAGAGGAGGGGGGAGAGAGAGAGAAAGAGGAGGGGAGAGAGAGTGAGAGAG
>CM040985.1:24766729-24788369 GCA_022985145.1 Pangasius djambal | reverse complement strand
ACACTCTCTTCACCTCCAGAACATTCCTCCCAAACTCCTCCTTCAGGACCACACCTACCCCATTTCTCTTACTATCCTGGTCTCCTGTACACACAGTATATCCACCTTCCTTCTCTCCATCATATCAGCCAGCTCTCTACCTTTCCCTGTCATAGTACCAACATTCAGAGTTCCTATTCTCAGTCCTACACTCTTACCTGTCCGCTTCTCTCTCTGTCTACGCACTCTCCTCCCTCCTCTACTTCTTTGACCAACAGTAGCCCAATTTCCACCGGCGCCCTGTAGATCAACGGCGCCGATGGTGGTCGTTGTTAACCCGGGCCTCGACCTATCCAGTATGAAATTCAGAGTACTGACGATTCGCATGATTAAATTTGGCAGTGTCTTACGCCGGATGCCCTTCCTGACGCAACCCTCTCTATTTACCCGGGCTTGGGACCGGCACAGAAGTCACTGTTGTGAGCTATTATGTATAAAGTTTTTTTTATATAGCCTACACTTTCAAAAAGGTGTTATGGACCATGATCATGTCTCCAGACTGTAGAAAACATTAAGTAGTGCATGTGATGAAGGAACATTTTATTGTTTATACAAAATGTATTTGGAAAAATATTATTCTTCAAGCCTTGATCAAACTCGCAGAAGAAAGGTAAATATTTCTGGGCAACAGGACACACCTCTCTGGCAACCAGTTAGCATTTGCCAGTGAAGTTTGGTTAACAGAGCACTGTAGATGCAGTTAGCATGTGGAGGACCATGCATGAGAACATAAAAAGCATATCTGCGTTGTTGCACAAACACACGTTAATTCAGAATTATATGCCTTCAGCTAGCTGACTTTGTTTTGTCATTCCTCTATATCTTGCATACATTGGAATGAAATGTTTCTCCAGGACCATGGTGCAACACAGAAGAGTATGTAAGACTACTACATAAAGTGCAAATGCACAACAGTGTGAGATGAGTGCTGGTCAATAAACACACTGAACATGGGGTGTAATCTGTAAACTGTTTTGTAGGGTAGCAGCAATATAGGCAGCAAAAATGAGTTCCATAATATGTCACTTCAATGTTCAGTAGCGATTGCCTGCTGTGCTCAGTGTACGCTATATGGCCAGAATTATGTGGACACCTGACCATCCCACCCAAATGTGGTTCCATAATGTATAGAATGTCTTCTGTAGCATTACAGTTTCCCTTCACTGGAACTAAGAGGCCCAAACCTGTTCCAGCATGACAATGCCGCTGTGCACAAAGCGAGCTCCATGAAGACATGGTGTGTGAAGGTTGGAGTGGAAGAAATGGAAGAGTGTCCTGCACAGAGCCCTGACCTCAACCCCACTGAACACCTTTGGGATGAACTGGAACACCGACTGCACCCCAGACCTCCTCGACATTCCAACATCAGTGCCTGACCTCAATAATGCTCTTGTAGCTGAATGAACACAAATCCCCACAGCCACACTCCAAAATCTAGTGGAAAGTCTTCCCAGAAGAGTGGAGCTTATTATAACAGCGAAGGGGGAATAAATCTGGAATGTTCATCAAGCAGATATGGATGTGATGGTCATGTGTCTACATACTTTTGGCAATATATTATACTTTGGATTAGTAAGTAGCATATGGGTTCGAATTTGGGAGTTAAATATGGTACAGAATGCAATGCACTAAAAGAAGTCAGTTACTTTGTCTTGTAGCCGTTCATAAAGTTACTACCAGTGTAGTACAGTGGTGTTCTGTAGCATTATGGCATGAAGCATAGTTAAGAACATTGCTAATGTTAGCCTATTGCTTATCACAGTAGTTACTGTCTAGTACGTGCAGTCTGGTGCATAAGTATTTGGACAGTGACACAATTTTCGTAATTTTGCCTCTGTACACCACAACAATGGATTTGAAATGAATCAATCAAAATGTGATTGAAGTGTAGACTTTCAGCTTTAATTCAAGGGGTTTAACAAAAATATTGCATTAGCAGTTTAGGAATTACAGGCGTCATTAGGCTGAAAAAGCAATACATACCCGTCAGAGAGATAGCAGAAACTTTAGGAGTCTAGCCAAGTCAAGAACACTCTGGAGGAGGCAGGGGTATCATTGTCAAAGTCTACAATCAAGAGGCACCATCATGAATGTAAATACAGAGGGTTTACCTCAAGATGCAAACCACTGGTAACATTCAAGACCAGAAAGGCCAGATTAGACTATCCTTTAAAAAAAAAAGCCTGCCCAGTTTTGTATGGAGAAAGTATGGAGAAAGAAAGGAAGGGCCCATGATCCAAAGTATACCACATCATCTGTCAAACATGGTGGAGGCAGTGTTATGGCATGGACATGTATGGCTGACAATGAAACTGGATCACTGGGGTTTGTTGATGATGTGACTGCTGATAGAAGTAGCAGGAATTCTGAAGTGTATAGTGCTATGCATTCTGCTTCATAGTACAGATGGATAATAACCCAGAATGTACCGGGAAAGCAACCCAAGAACTTCTTAAGGCAAGGAAATGGAATGTTCTTAAATGGCCAAGTCTGTCACCTGACCTCAACCCAATAGAGCTGCTTTTCACTTACTGAAGACAAGACTGAAGGCAGAAAGACCCACAAAGCATCTCCAGGGAGGAAACTCAGCATTTGATGATGTCCATAGGTTCCAGACTTCAGGCAGTCACTGACTGCAAATGATTTAGCATTAAAATAGTATTAATAGTATTAATTAAGTATTAAAAATAATCCTTATAATTATGTTAGTTTGTCCAATTACTTTTGAGCCTGTGAAAATGGAGAGGCTGTGTAAAAAATGGCTGGTAATTCCTAAACGGTTGAATTAAAGCTGAAAGTCTACAGTTCACTGTGTCACTGTCCAAATACTTATGGATCTGACTGTGTGTATATGTGTGTGTATACTGTGTATATATATAAAGCAATAAATATTATCTAAACCAGGCCAGAACTTACCCATCTAAATCAACAATGTTTTTAAGCCTATCGACTAGGATTTCGTGGTTGATGTTAGCAAAAGTTGTCCAATAAAACTAAAACAGAAACCCAGCAACAGATCGGTGGCCACTTTAGCTAGTGCTGTTTCTGTGCTATGATGCTTCCTGAACCCTGACTACATCATGCAATTTATTTATAACTCTATTTGTTGGGGCAGGGAGTTATTACATTATTAAATGACTACTAGCCTTAAAAATACCCTTAAAGAACTAGAGAGGTGGTCATGGCAGGTGTACAGAGGAAAGATACATGGGAAAGAAGGAAAGTGACAACTATGACACGTACGTTCGAATGCTGTTCATAGACTTCAGTTCAGCATTCAATCCCACTGTCTCTTACTGTGCCTGTTGTCATGTTTTAGTAGTTATTGTACTGTCTTGTGCTGTTTGCACATGTTTGCACGTGCACTTTATGTAGTATTGTGTACTAATTGTGTAGTCTCATGTAGTTCTGTGTTGTTTTATGTAGCATCATGGTCCTGGAGGAACGTCGTTTCGTGTCACTGTGTACTGCACTAACTGACTAAATATTGACTAAATTTAAAGGCTATTTTTTTTTTCAGAAGACAAAAACTATGTCTAAAAGCAGTGTGAAAATTAACACTGGAACTGGCCTGAGAGCCTAGTTTGAATCTTTTTTTTTTTTTTTTTAAATGATTTTATGCACTTTAGTTTAAAAAGAAATGCATGTTGTTAACAGCCAGGTTTGTTCTTTGCAGTATACAATATAACACGGTGCTGTTTGGTTTGTATATATTCGTTGCGCCCTCCTGTTGACTGTTGATTTAAAAATCCGGTGTTTGTTTTGACTTTCCAATTCTGATGTCTGAATATTCTTAAGAATTAAAAGTTCATTGCTCTTTAAAAGGGTATACTTGCATTATTATGCTATTATATTATCATTATATCAGTGGCATAAAATTGTCTTAAAATGACTATCATCATTTATCGCAATTATTTCTGGGACAATATATCGTCTAACAATCGTAGTTGTTGTGACTGGCCTAGCTGTGACTTCTAGGTGAGAGATTTAGGTATATTGAAGGAGATGCTTTTTGAGATAAGATTTATTATTTTGTGTGTGTGTGTGTGTTTTGCAGAAGAGGATGAGTCTGACAGTTACTCGCGTGCATTGCTGCAATATTTCCTGGCAGAAGGGGTGATGAGTGGGCACGAACTCTTCATTGCTTCTGCTCAAGATCACCCTGATGACATTGTAAAGGTAATCACACTGTGCTTTATAGTCACAATATGCACTTATCAGAGGTGATTCTAGGGACTGTGGGGGTGAAGAAAAAACTCTTTACAACAGTCAGTTAGATCAAGAACACCCTCCAGGAGGTAGGTGTATGTGTCAAAGTCAACAATCGAGCGAAGGCTTCACCAGAGTAAATACAGAGGGGTTACCACAAAATGTAAGCCTCAAAAACAGGAAAACCAGATTAGAGTTTGCCAAAACATCTAAAAAAAAAAAAAAAGGCCCCTACAGTTCTGGAACAACATTCAATGGACAGAAGAAACAAAGATCAACTTGTACCAGAATTATAGAGTATAGGGAAGTGAAGTAACTGCTCATGATCTAAAGCATACCACCGCATCTTGTAGGTGTATGGCTGCCGTTGGAACTGGTTCCCTTGTGTTTACTGATGATGTGACTGCTGACAAAAGCAGCAGGATGAATTCTGAAGTGTATAGGTCTATATTACCTGCTCACATTCAACCAAATGATTCAGAACTTATTGGACGATGCTTCATACAGACAATGACCCGAAGCATACTTCAAAAGTAGCCCAAGATATGTTTAAGGCAAAGAAGTGGAATGTTCTGCAGTGGTCAAGTCAATCCCCTGAACTGAGCTGCATTTCAGTTGCTAAAGACAAAACTGAAGGTAAACGCCTCAAGAACAAGCAGGAAGTGAACAGCTTCAGTA
The DNA here is from genome assembly GCA_022985145.1 of Pangasius djambal. Classification (NCBI taxonomy): domain Eukaryota; kingdom Metazoa; phylum Chordata; class Actinopteri; order Siluriformes; family Pangasiidae; genus Pangasius; species Pangasius djambal. The sequence continues at coordinate 24,783,443 of CM040985.1, read as the reverse complement.
AAGGCCTGGCAGAGCATCACCAGGGAAGAAATCCAGGGAAGACATCTGATGTCTATGGGCTTCAGACTTCAGACAATCATTGACTTTGGATTTGGATATTACACTTCAGTACAATCACTGAAAGTGTTAGCATTATATTCTGCATGCTAGATGTAGTGCTAGATCAAGGTTCCAAACTAGATAAACCGTCGTTACATATAGGCTACAACAGAACACCCTTGGTAAAGTGTTGGCTCTTATACTCTATATACAGTTATATGTTGTATATGGGAGTTTTTGACTTTGAGATCTGACATTTTCATGGACTTCTTATCAGCATTCAGGGCCCCCCTCAAAACTCTGTGGCCCAAAAGATTGCCTTCCTTGCCTATCCTGTGGCTACACCACTGTGAACTGTGTATTTCTCAGTGTAGCAAATCGATATTTGTAGGGCAGTGATGTTGAAACAAACATTTTTCACTAAATGGAAATGGAGGTCACCACACAGTATATCACATCATTTACAAAACCAAAATGGCTGTGTTAAATCTCTGGTGTAGCACCGTTCATGGTGACCATTTCGCTTGCATAAATGATTGTTGTTTAAAAGCCATCTTTGAATCATTTTTAGTTTGTGGTGTTTTTGAACAACAATGACTTTATTCAGACAAATTCAGATGCTAATTAGAAAATGCTCTTTCAAACGTATATTTGCTACTGCACTTTCTCATTGCATTTGCATTTTCACTGTCAATGGGGTATGTCTGTCAATCAAATACTATGGGAGAGTTTCGCAGGAAGTGCACACAGCTGACATCACTAAAACAGTTTTAGTTACATATGGAAATTTCTATTGTTCAGCACCTCAGATGGTTCACTCAGACACTCCATAAAATTGTACAAGTCTAACAAATGATGAGCCATGCAGAATATACCACTCTACCTACTTGATGGGAATATTTATCACTGGCCATCCTGGTCCCCTTGTTTCCATTCTTCCACCTGAAGCCTGTCAATCACTTGATATAAAGGTGGGTAATTGGGCAAAAATATAATATTTTTTCATGCTGCATCACAATCCACGATATGATCAAGATTAATTTTCTTGTAGTTTTTTTAAGACTATTTTGCAGGTTACTGAGCAGAGCAACCAAACTAATTTCCCTATTAATGTAAATATAGAGTAGCTCTTCAAGGAACCATCACCTTAAATAAAAAGAATAACAGAGACACCTTGGGCCAAAGTACCTTTTAATAAAGTGCACTTCACAACAAAATGTGAACTGTTTCAAACTGTAAACATTTCTTTCTTTAAAAAGTGTTTAAAAAATGTACATCACACTATTAATGCCTTCAGTCTTTAAAAGTACAATAAATGGAAAGATGATTGACAGGTGAGTGAGCATCCATCCATCCATTTTCTATACCACTTATCCTACACAGGGTAACGGCTGTACCAGGGAACTTGGGGCACGAAGCGGGGGAAACCCTGGACGGGGGGCCAGCCCATCACAGGACGCACACCTGTCTCTACACAATGCAGAAAAATTAGTTCATGCTTTTGGGTTGGATTATTTTAATGCCTTGCTGTCTGGTTGTTGCAGTAGGTGCGTAAACAAGCCCCAGTTAGTCCAGAATGCAGCAGTGAGAATCCTTACAAGAGCCAGACAATATGACCACATCACCACTATCTTATCCACACTGCATCGGCTCCCAGTCAAATTTCGTATTGGTGATAAAATACTACGATTGACCTTACTATAAAGAATGGTCTCGCGCCACAGTACCTCAGAGAACTTTTTGTCTTTTATGATCCGCCACGCCTACTTTGATCAAAAGGTGCAGGCTATTTGTTGGTACCTCGAATAGTGTGGGCTACAGCTGGGGGTAGAGCTTTCTCTTACAAAGCCCCACAGTTATGGAACAGCCTTCCACTTAGTGTTCGGGGCTCAGACACAGTCTCATTGTTTAAGTCTCGGCTGAAAACATATTTGTTTAGTCAAGCCTTTTGTGAATAGTTTTTTCTTAGGTAAAGGAGCAGATCTAGAGGGTTCACAGGCATAGTGTGTTGTGGTAAACTGGGATGTTTGGATGCTGTTGCCCTCCCACTCTCACTCTCACTGCTGCTGGGGGTGGCCCCACATTGACGGCCTGAAGATCAGTGGGATTGCTGGGGATAGTGCCACTTGGGGCCATAGAGATGGCTTGGGGATCTCATATGGGGAGTTGTACTGTGATGGCTTGAGAGTGCAATTGCTGTGGTATCTTTGGGGCTGCAGTTGCCACGAGCAGCTTTGAGCTCAGGACTCAATCAGTGGACAGTGGATAGGTTTAAAAAACTGGACCTCTTGTGAAAACTGATGAATTTACTGGTTGTATAATTCCACTATTTGTCCATATAGTATATAGTACACAGTTATAGAAGGAATTTATTTATATATTTATAATTGCACTATCCCCAGATGAGGATGGGTTCCCTTTTGTATGGTCCATCTCAAGGTTTCTTCCTCATATCGTCTTAGGGAGTTCTTCCTTGCTACCATCGCCGCTGACTTGCTCATTAGGGATAAATTCACATATTTACAATTTATTTTGGTTTAATTTAATTTGAATCTATTTATTTCTGTAAAGCTGCATTGTGACATTGTCCATTATTAAAAGTGCTGTACAAATAAAACTGAATTGAAATTGAATTGAATCCCAACTTATGGAGAATTGGGGTTGTCATAAGGCTGATTGAATTAGAATTATGTCTTAAATTATGCGCACTCACAGTATATAGAATAAAGAATAAAGACTTCACAGAATAAAGTCTGACACATAGATTGTTGTAGATTTTCATTATTAAAGTAGAAATGTAAAGTGTTTCTGTGCTGCAGGATCTTCCATCTCCACTTCAGGATGAAGATCCAGAGTTTAAAACTGTATCATCATTGAATCTGGATCAGCAAGATGCCATGAAAATTGCCTGGCGCTACCAGAACCTTCCTAAGGTCCAGGTAAACACAATTCTACATGGAGAGACAGAGATGAATGTGTACAGTCAAAGAAGTAGTGAAAACTGATGAATGGTTTTGTCTCATCCCTGATATTATGTCCAGACTGTGCTGTCTTCTTCATCCCGGTTTGGTCATTATTATGACCTCTCCCAACATATGGAGCAAGATCTTCTACAAAATGCCAAGATTCACACTTTCTACCTGCATGAAGAGCAAACAGCACCTACACATCTCAGGTACATATTTCAATTGTAGATACCTGGCAAAAAACTCCTGGTTAAAACACCTAGTAACAAACACCAAGTTATAGCCACCTGGTTAACTAGTCAGTTTTCTCTGCAAATATTATTTATCTGCATCAGCATGCTAGATTAAGACTACTTTAGTCTGGAAATTCTGTTAGTCAGGACTGATCTGTTATGTCAATGCATAACTGACTTAATGACATCATGATGTAGGTTAAGGTTAATCTGACATATTGACCACAGAGCAGAGGTGGAAACAAGGCACATGGTTTTCTTTTTCTTTCATGAAACAGCTCAAGCAATGTAGGTGTTATTTTTTTCTACGTCACCAATGAAAAGCAATACTGTTTGTGCATGTATTTCACGTTTTTTGCATGAGTAGAAAGAATGCATTATTGGTTGTAATCAGCAATAATGTTGTTGTTCTTTCGGCTGCCTCATCCCTGCCTCACCCTGATGATAGACTAGTCACTTGGGGATCTGCATGTGTCCTCAAAACACTAGTGTCAGCAGCAGGAAAGCATGACAAGTTACAGGATGTGCAGAATGTATTTTTGATTCTTACCTTACACTCATTAATTATGCCCAGCAACCCGGTAGACCTGTGCATCACGAACAACATGCAGGGGCTCAACCCCACAGTGATTCACACTCACTATCACATCACCCTTATGTCCTCTCATGCAGTGCAGGTCTAGTTTATTAAAATTGAGCACTTCAAATGACGGACTTCACCAGGTACCTTGCATGTACCTTTTGAACTGGTAAATATAGAGCTTAACCAGTTTGATTACCAAACCGAGAGATTCAGGGCTTGGAAGTCTTCATTCAGTAATGTTATTGTCAATGAAGTTTGGGGCTTGCTGCTTGGGAAGAGCTGGTTCTGCCAACGAAGTGGTTGGGCAAGGAATCTTCTAAAAAGGATGCATCAAGTTCTTATCAGTGACCCTGGAGCAGTGCCCAGAAAGGTCTGGGATCAGTTGAACGAGTGTTATGCTACACCTGAAACAATCGAGAGTGCCCTCTAAAGAATGCTTTTACAAAAATTCCCTGAAAAGACTATGTTAAACTATGAGAGCTTGGGGATCTTTTGCTGGAACTCTGGTAATCAAAAGAAGAGAGTTTCCTGCCAGGGTTGTCTTTTCTGGACATTGCATGTGGTGCAAATCCTATTTTTGAGAAGCTCCCTAATGCAGTACAGGAAAAATAGATTTATTGTAGCTCTAAGTTCAAAGCTGAGAAAAATGAGCATTTTCTTTTGTTCTCATTCTTTGCTGAGTTTGTCTGTCAGGAAGCTCACACCTAGCATTTGTCCTTCCTAAAAACAGTAGTGCTTCTTATAAGAGAGAAGTCATTCAGTAAGTGCTCAGATACAGAATTCCTTATATCAGTACACAAAACAGATGTTAGCAAGGAAAATGACTCCACTTCAGAAACTCTTAAAGCAAAATGAAAGTCTAACTAAAAATGCCTCATTCATAACAAACCTCATCCACTCAAAAGATGAACAGCATTCAAGAAAGACAGAAAGTCCTTCCTAAAAGACAGTAGAATTTGTTATAGATGCTGCTCATCCACCACTCATCTGGCTAGAGACTACAAATTGCTAATAAAGTATGTTAGAGTGTGACAGCGTCTGGCACATCGCTGCAATGCACTCTGGCTCAGTTCTCCAAAGAAGCACCCTGAGCAGTGATAAGGGCAAACAGGCCTCAACAAATGCCTCTAGCATTGTTTCCAGCTGCAACAAAGTTTGTGGTTACTCCCAAGCACCCAGCTCATGTGCAAGAATGTCTTGCTAGTGTGTTACCACAAGGTCAGAGAGAAAAGGCTGTATATGCTGTCCTTGTTGGCAAACGTAAAAGTTGACCAGGTCCAACTTTGAATTATTTGATATTCAAAGCCAGCCTCACCCCTTTTCAGTGAGAGCATGTTCTGTAGTGAATGACATGCATGGAAGAAGAGTAGATGGCTTTTGCATTGTGGCAAACATCAAAGGAGAGAGCATTGCTCTACTACCATTAATAGAGTGCAACCAAATACCCAGCAACTGGTCCATGCAGTGCCTTTGCCCCCTTTGCCCAGGGGTTGGATTTGGGTTGGGTCCTGGAGGGAGAGGTATGCCTTCATGGTGCACACAAGCTAAATGTGAGCTCATTCAAGACCTTGAATTGGACTTTGGTCAATGAATCGAGACAAAGATAATAGCATGGTTGCTCCACTCTCTTTCAGAGTGCCCAGATGATGGCTCCCGATCAACCGTGCCCAGGCTGTTATGCACACTTAACCACAAACCTGAAGTGAAATATACGATATTCAAACCTCACCTCTACCAACAATGTTATTGTGGAGTATTATGATAAATCTTCCAACAAGAAGACATAAAGTGATAGCTACACTATATGGCCAAAAGTGCACACCTGACCATCACACACATACCCCAGTCAGCCATAACATTAAAAGTACCTGTCTAATGTTGTGTAGGTCCCCTTTGTGCCACTAAAACAGCTCTGACCCATCGATTCATGGACTCCACAAGACCACTGAAAGTGTGCTGTGGTATCTGGCACCAAGACATTAGCAGCAGATCCTTTAAGTCCTTTAAGTTGCAAGGTGGGGCCTCCATGGATCAGACTTGTTTCTTGAGCACATCCCACAGGTGCTCGATTGGATTGAGATCTGGGGAATTCTGAAGGACAAGTCAACACCTTGAACTCTTTGTCATGTTCCTCAATCCATTCCTGGACTATTTTTGCAGTGTGGCAGGGTGCATTATCCTTCTGAAAGAGGCCACTGCCATTAGGGAATACTGTTGCCATGAAGGAGTGTAATTGGTTTGCAACAATGTTTAGGTAGTTGGTACGTGTCAAAGTAACATCCATATGAATGCTAGGACCCAAGGTTTCCCAGCAGAACATTGCCCAGAGCATCACAGTGCCTCCTCCGGCTTGCCTTCTTCCCATAGTGCATCCTGGTGCTATCTCTTCCCCAGGTAAGCAATACACACGCACCCGGCTGACACCGGGTGTCAATTATAGCCAGCATTAACCTTTTCAGCAATTTGTGCTATAGTAGCTCTTCTGTGGGATCAGACCAGGCGGGCCAGCTTCTGCCTTCTTGGACCACTTTTGGTAGGTGCTAATCACTGCATACTGGGAACACCCCACAAGACCTGCCGTTTTGGAGATGCTCTGACCCAGTCATCTAGCCATCACAATTTGGCTTTTGTGAAAGTTCGTCTGATCCTTACGCTTGCCCATTTTTCCTGCTTTCAACACATCAACTTCGAGAACTGACTGTTCACTTGATGCCTAACATTCTATCCTACCCTTTGACAGGTGCTATTGTAACAAGATAATCAGTGTTATTCACTTCACCTGTTAGTGGTTTTAAAGTTAAGGCTGATCGGTGTATGTGCTTGTTGATCATCCCATTCTGGACTTAGTCCCCAATTTGCTGCTGTAACAGCCTCCAATCTTCTTGGAAGGCTTTCCACTAGATTTTGGAATGTGGCTGTGGGTATTTGTACCCATTCAGCCACAAGAGCAATAGTGTAGTCTGGCTTTATAAACCTCACTTTGTACACAGGGGCATTGTCATGCTGGGACAGGTTTGGGTTTGGTACAGCATGCAAAGACAATCTAGATAATTCTGTGCTTCCTACATTGTGGCAACAGTTTGGGGAAGGCCCATTTGTTTTTGGCAGGTTTTCCCCATTTCCCAGCAGTTTCACAACTGTTCCAGAATGCTGTTGCACACTTTTTCAAAATCTCTCCAAATTCTGCCCTATCATGCAGGTGCCGTGTTCTCTCCATTGGCTTCCTGAAGCTGTGTTGATGCTTGCCTACAAAGCCAAAAACAGGAGCCAATCAAAACCACTTATCAAAGCCTCGTCTGTACACTGTGTACTTTGAGCTCCACTTCACTCACCATCCCTCAAAATAGAAGGAAGACATGAATGAAGATTCTTGTATATGCTGGGACCCAGGACATGGAAGGAACCAACGAATTGGCACATAATTTATTGAATATTGTTTTAATTGATTTGCGGTTATTTCTAAACTCATTGCAGCTGAAACACACCTTCAGATCACACCTCTTCATTACTGGGAAGCATTCTGCAGACACAATAAATATCATCCTTTACTGTAATTCTTTCTCCAACCTATCTGTTTATCAGTATTCTTCCTGTCTCTCCCTCTGCCCTGTCTCTCTCTTCCTGTCTCACTCTCAGTGGTGTTCTTGGCCCCTACTCTGTGTTACTGCACTCTATCCAGTTGTTGATCAAACAAAACGGGTTTGATGGCTCAAACTCACAGGTCAGTACTTTTATTTGAAGTGGAATTGTGTGTATATATTTAGAGTCTTTGACTAAGAAGTACAAAAATATACCTGACACACTTAGTTGCCAATATATGCTATAAAAATCCACATATATTCACAGTTTCAAGTATATCAGGTGGAGTAGTATTGTTGCACCTCAGTATCACTGCTGGGTTGAGCACAGTGGTGCTGTTGTCAGAAACTGAATCTGGAGAAGAGCTCAATGATAAATAATACAAATTGTTCCTGGTAAGAGATTAGTTTTAGTCTTCAACTGTAAAACCTGTAAGATGCACAATCAAGGTAAGCCTGTGTAATAAATTGTATTCACAAAAAGTATTCACACTGTGCAGAAGTCCCAGCAGTGTAGCTGTGTTTGATACATACATTCAGTGCTACCCACGTTGTGTCATCATGTCAGTATCACTGCTTCATAGAGAGTGATGCACAAGCTACATAATATCTAATCAGCAGTGGTCCTATAATGGTTCCCTTCCACGGATGGATGGGGTAGAGAGGGGCTAACTGTTTATATAGCAACAGATGTAACCAGTGTGTGTACAATTATGTGGTCCCCCCCTTTTAAGGGACCAAAAGTAATTGGACAAGTAATTGGCTGCTCAACCGTTCCATGGCCAGGTGTGTGTTATTCCCTCATTATTTCACTTAAGTAAGTAGATAACATGACTAGATTCAGTTTCAAAAGTGGCTTTTGCATTGGAATCATGTTGCTGTTAACTCTCAATATGAAGTCCAAAGTGCAGTCACTGCCAGGGAAGCAAGCCATCATTAAGCTGGAAAATCTAAACAAACTCATCCGAGATAGCAAAAACATTTGGTGTGGCCAAATCAACTATTTGGTACATTCTTAAAAAGAAAGAAACACCGGTGCATTCGAGAACACCAAAAAGGCCTGATAGACCACAGAAAACAACTGTGGTAGATGACAGAAGCATTCTTTCCCTGGTGAAGAAAAACTCATTCACAACAGGTGGCCAGATCATGTCAATCACTTGACCTAAATCCAATTGAGCATACTTTTCACTTGCTGAGGGCAAAACTGAAGGCAAAATGCCCCAAGAACAAACAGAAACTGAAGACAGCTACAGTAAAGCCCAGTGTGGGGGATTATGTCTGTGGGTTTCATATTTAAGGCAATCATTGACTGCAAAGGATTTGCAACTAATTATTAAATATTACAATTGAATTTATGATTTTTAGTTTGTCCAATTACTTTTGGTCCATTAAAAGGTGGACCACATAGAAAAACTGCTGAAATTCCTATACCATTCGCCCAATTTGGATAAATACCATCAAATTAAAGCAGAAGGTTTGCAGAATGAGCTCATATTCATTATCTAACTTTTAATTCATGACTTTAACAACTCCAATGTACTGTGGTAAACAGCTAAAATAACAAAAACTTTCCCAGTCTCCAAATATTTATGGATTTGTCTGTATATTGAAACATAAGCAGTAGCAGGGGAGGTGAAGTGATGTATTAAATCTTTATATATTCATCTCACTTTGTTTACATTTTTATTCATTTATTCATTTTCCTTTCACTTCCCTGGTGGTGGATAGGCTTGTGCTGTATTCACGATTAGCCTCTTATGATTTTAAAGAAAGGGAAATCACAATGAACAGTTTAATCATTCAGAACCAATCACCTAAAAAAGATAGGAAAACCACTATTTTAGATTTAAAGAGAGTAGAGGAGTCTGTAATATTATTAGATGTTTAGCCAGCTGTTATATCATCTATATCATATATCAGTAGAATGGTGTGATTTTGCAGTAATGCGCAATAAACAGTAAAAATCATTATAGTACATTTTCTATATAATCCTTTCACAAAATGAGTTGTCTAATGTTCACATGGTTGACATTTTCACTGTTCTACTCAAAATATTTGAATGCAATATTTGGAAAAAAATTTAAATATTTGAATTTGCAGTGATTGGTGCTGTGGAGCATCAGAGGGCACAAGTTAAAAAATTAGTATTTAATCACTTTCTAATTACTACCATTAATGTTATTTGCAGTGTTAGATTTGAAATGTCATCATAGTTCTATTTAATAATTTAAGGTCACAACTTAAGGCTTTTTTCTCTTTTTGATAATTATCAACCAAAATGTTTTTGTGGCAACAAAAATAGAGTTAACTGATGTTAAAAATACAGTCCAAACAAGGCTAACTTATTTTGCTTTACATTGAAGACATTTGGGTTTGAGATCAAAAGATGAATATGAGATCAGAATTTCAGCTTTCATTTATTGATATTTACATCTATAGCACCTTTTGTTTGAACCCACTCATTTTTCAAGTAATCAAAAATATTGGAACATGTGACTGTCAAGTGTTTCTTGTTGCCCATGTAGCCCATACCACAAAATGCAATCCACTCATCAGTAGTAAGAATCAGAAGGCCAGATTGAATTCGCAAAGAAATACAGAGATGAGCCACAAAAGTTCTGGAGCCAAGCTTAACCTCTACCAAACTGATAGAAGGACCAAAGTGTGGAGAAAGAAAGGCTCTGCTTATTTTCCAAAACATATGAGCTCCTCGGTCAAGCACGGTGGAGGTGGCTTGGGCTTGCATGGCTGCTTCTGGAACAGGCTCACTAATCTTTATTGATGATGTAACTCATGATGATAGCAGCAGAACCAAGTATTAAGTGTTATTTACTTTAAGACGATCTGTTCCTATACTTTTTGCTCACCTAAACATTGGGTGGTCTGCCACCAAAGGTGCCATGTTCAAAGTTGCTGAACACATGTAGATGTGTAAATATCAGAAAATGAAAGCTGAAATTCTGATCTATCGTCTCATATTTGTCTTTTGATCTCAAGCCCAAATGTCTTCAGTGTATAGCAAAAACAAAAGACTTGGCCTTGCCATTCCAATACTTTTGGAGGAGACTGTATATAGCTATCTAATGTTAGCTAAGTGAAACATACATTGATGGATTTTATTTCATATTAATGAACTTAAAACATTTTCCATTTACTGTGACAGAAATTGAGGGCATCCCGCTGAGCGCACATTAGATGGATGGGGCTGGGCTTCCAAGTGGTGTCACCTGCACCGATCATTCCAGATTCATATGTCAATCTCCCAATTTTTTGGTGAAAGACTGTTATTTTGGTATATTTTTAGTGATAACACTAGTGTACTCCAGTATTAAATTGCAGTGCTCCTGTGCAAAATGTGCAAAGCTTGGCAGGTCTGGAAATACAACATATTTGCAGTAAATGCCACTAGATATTATGGCAGTGCAATATTGCATAGGGTAAAAATAATTATTATATCAAATAAGCCCAATGGTGATTATCATGGCAACATGCCAGATACCAGGAGTCAACCAGAGCGTGCCCTTGCAAGGTGCCCAAACCATCTCAGCTGGCTCCTCTCAGTTCAGAGGAGCAACGTTTCTACTCAAAGGTTCTCTTGGATTCTCAAGTTCCTGTCACAGGGAAAAACTCAGCAACCCTGTGTAAGAACCTCATTTCTGCCACCTTGACTGGCATCCTTCACAATCCACAGTTTGTGGCCATAGGTGAGGGGACTTTTTTAAATGACCCGTAAACAAAAAGCTTCATTTTCAAACTGAGCTTCTCCTTCACCACCACAGACCAGAAGAGCACTTGTAAAATTACTGCCGTGACACCTGTAAAACTGTTGCTGTGCTGTGACTTTCCCACTCTATTTTTCCATTGTTTATGAATAAGATCCCCTAATACCTAAACACCTCTGCAAGGGGTAAGGACTCTACCTTTACTTGAAGGAAGTGTCCCACTCCTTTCCAGAAAAGAACAATGGCCTCAGACTTGGAGGTGCTGATTTTCATCTAAGCCACTACACAGTCAGCAGTGAAACATTTGATAAACAGAGAAATGTTTAATAAACAGGAAAATAACAGGGATGTTACTTCTAGCCTCCCATACTGGACACCTCTCTATCCTTGGCTGCATCTTGATATCCTGTCCGTGAAAACTGCAAATAAATGGATAAATAGGAGTGGAGACATGCATTTGATTTAATGCCAAGAATATGAACACAACTCTTACTGCGCTCTTACAGAGACCACATTGCACCAGGTAGCAATGTAGGTACCCTGTGCCCCTGCAGTATTGCCCACAAGTCTTGAGGGACATGATCATGCCTTCCCCAAATCCACAAAATGAATGTAGACTACTCCTTCAGAGCCCTAGGTTCAACTCTTAGATAGAGTGTCCTCTCCAGAACCGTGAAATTGAAGACGCATGTTAACATGACCCTAAGGTTTCTAACCTCACAGTAGCCTCAGCCACAGAGATGGACTTCAAAACACCAGAGATTTCTGGCACTGCCTCCTGAAGGGAGGGCCTGACTACTGGCTCTTCTGGCTCCCTAACATCTCTCAATTGTATCAGGAGAGCACTCCATGAGCATTACTCAGAAGGCCATCTTCTTCAACTTGATGACTTTCCTCATCACTGGTGTCCACCAGTGAATTCTAGGATTACTGTCATGACACAGTCTCTCACAGACTTCTGGCATAACCTCTTGCAACTTCCACTATGATGAGGACTTGAGCATGGTTCTCTGAGACTCAATGTCCTTGACCTCCCGGAGTACATGAGAGAAGTCATTTTGGATCTGTGAGTTTAAATCGCACAGCTTCTCTCCAATAGTTTACCTGGGTATCCAAGACATATGGCCTAAAGTCTGATAATATGATCACAAAAGTGATCATTGACCTTTGCCCATTATGCACTGGTACCAAGTACACTTATGAGCAACCTTGTGTTTGAACAAAGTGTTTGTTTGTTATTGACAATCTGTGGATTGTGTAACAACACTTCCCACTCTGGTTCAGATCTGGAAGACCATTCCTACCTATTCACAACCTTCCAAGTATTGCTATCATTCCCGACATGAGCACTGAAGTTACCCAGGAGCACTATGGAGTCAGTAGGAGGTCTCAAGCCCTTGCTCTAATTTACCCAAGAAGGCTGTATATTCTTGCACTGCTATTTGGTGCATATGGACAATCAACTGTCAGTTTTCAATGCTGAGACTCAAATTCTAATTGAGGCAACCTTTATGTCCATTGGGGAAAAACTCCAGTTGTGAGACCCTCAGCCTGGGACAGGTGTGTATTCCCACACCCACCGGAGGTTCATGTCCTATGGCAACTCTAGAGAGAGAGAGACCACCCCTGGTCTTTTAATACTGGAGCCCTTAATTTGTGTGGATAAAAGGCCAACTACATCTAGTCCATACCTTTTCATCTCACATACTAACTCAGATTCTTTCCCCACTAGTGAAGTAACATTATATTCCAAAGGTCTAGTCCATCTAAAACTGTCCATCACAGGCCTGCGACTTAACGGGCATTGCACTATATCTTGTAAGTGGTGAGCCCAGAAGGTGGCGCCGTGTCACCATTTCAGGGTGAGCCTGTCCAAGTTTCATGGGTGGCCCAGTCACCAGATGCTTGGCTTGGCTCTGTGGGTGGGTCCCAGTAACCTTTATCCAGGCAGAGAACACTTGGTTATTTGGACCTGTCTTGGGGGGTCATTAGGATCACTTTTTGTCTGACCTCTCCCCTCAGAATAGCATTAAAAGCTCTTGGTGACATAGCTATGAGGTTCGCCAAGGTATACAAGCCCATTCACCACCTTCACTTAATCCACAAAGGAGACCTTGATTACACTTACATTTATTTTTACATACATCACAATTTTTTATTAAGAGTGACAGAATACAAAGTGAAAGTGAGCACACAGCTGAGCACCGAAGAAATTTGATCATTCTAGTTACTAAAATGGGGCCTTATCCATTGAGTTAAAACTGCCCTTGTTTTATAAACGGACCCTGTCCAATAGAGGGATGAGCTAGCACATTAGTGATCATTACTATTAGTATTCTAGTTATTATATTCTGTCTACCTCTCTCTCTAATCCTTTACATCTCTCTCTCTCTATCTCTCACTTTGTATCTCTCCCTGTAAGGTGAAGACTTGTAATGTGCTGCGACTTGCTCTTCACTCTCTGGGGTCAGCACTGTGGGGTGATAGTGTGTGTGTTAGCCCTGCCCACAATCACGCCTTGTTGACCTTTCTCTATGCCCTCCGAGCCCTCCTGCGCTCCTCCCTTTCTGTTGCTATGGTGACAGTACCAACTCACCTCATCAGGGTAAGAGCTGTGAGTGTGTGAGTGTGTGAGTGTGTGAGTGTGTGAGTGTGTGAGTGTGTGAGTGTGTGAGTGTGTGTGTGTGTGTGTGAGTGTGTGAGTGTGTCCTCTAAACTTGAAATTCTTAGTTGTATAAAGATCCCCCTGGCTATTTAAAGGCAGAGCTGTAGAAGTTCGATATGTCGACTTATAATTGGCTGCGCTTGTTAGAGGTGATGCACAGCCTTAAGCTACCAGGATATCATTCATTTAACCATTTTGAGGAAGAAAGAATGTTTTTATGGTGTGGTAACAGTAATGTGGTACCCATGTTAAGTACACAAAACCCACAGACAAAATATTTAAACAGTTCAAAAAAGGGGTAAACTGTCATTTCATGAAGTCGCCTCAGATCACGGCTCCCTGAAAGCATTCTGGGCCCCCAAGCAATGAAAAATGTACAGCAGTTCTTGCGTATACCAATGATTGTGTGTTCAGCTCTGGTTATTTTGGGTTATTTCTTCTGTTGTTTGGAGTATGCCATCAGGTTTACAATTAGGAGCATTATGAAGATCTATGATTGGCTGTGCTCTTTAAGTGTCATTGTCCCTTTAAGCTGTCTCTCAGATGGTGTACAGAAGGCACTGCAGTTTTATATTTAATGCAAAATTTGTTTTTCCTCATCAAAGAGTGTTTCAATTAGGAGATATGAACTTAAACTTTATGCTCTTAGGGGCAGTGCACAGTTTTACCATTGACTATGCTCATTAGGGGTATTCTTGTTCAGCCTTACTCTGTCTTTAACCTTTCCTTAAAGTCTACATTATTTTTATTAACATTGAATAAGTAAAAATATAATTAAAAAAAATAACAACCGCAACTGATAGCCTAAAAAGACAGGAAAACAAGCATTTTTACAATTTCATGTTTAAGGAGAGTAGGGGAGCATGTAATTATATTATCAGCTTTGCACTCAGGAACTGCTTGCAGACAGCAGCTATCACGAAAACTCAGATGGATCATGGATTTTTAGGTGATTCCTTCCTTAATGGTCATTAAAAAAAACAGCATATTTGATGACTTTATAATTTTTTATCATCATTAGCATCATTTGTGAAGTGTTACAACTGACACTTCATTGTAGGCCTATTTAATCTTTTGTGTAAAATTTGTCGTTCTTTTTTTCTCTTTCAGCTGAAATCCCAAAGTGCATTTTTGACTATTTTCAGCCAAGATTTTTCAGTGGCATCAAACCTACATATTTTATTTCATATTGATGGACTCAAAACATTCTCCATTTATCTTGTAGCTCACAGAAATACTTCTAATGAAGTACTTTTGAGCATAAACAGACACTGTCCTTTGCGGTGTATTATGGGATTTCATGAGTTCACTATGTAGACTATATTGCCAAAGGTATGTGGATAACTGACCATCACATCTATATGTGTTTTTGCATATCTTATTCCATATTTAGTTCCCCCTTTGCTATTATAATAAGCTCCACGCTTCTGGGAAGGCTTTCCACTAGATTTGGGATTGTGGCCCTGGGGATTTGTGTTCATTTAGCTACAAGAGCATTAGTGAGGTCGGGTACTGATGTTGGTGAGGAGGTCTGGGGTGCAGTCGGTGTTCCAGTTCATCCCAAAGGTGTTCAGTGGGGTTGAAGTCAGGGCTCTGTGCAGGCCAGTCGAGTTCATGCTGGAACAGGTTTGGGCCTCCTAGTTCCAGTGGAGGAAGATTGTAATGCTACAGCATACAAAGACATTCTATACAGTTGTGTGCTTCCTACTCTGTGACAACATATGGGTGTGATGGTTGGGTGTCCACAAACCTTTGGCCTTAAAGTGTATTTTAAAAATGCCACATAAATACGAAATACCATAACTCCCCAGGTAGTGTAGTATAGTCAGCAGGTTTGTGGACTGGGACAGACTGATTGTGTCATTTTCTATAATTAGGTAACAGAGATATTGTAATAATTTTTTATCAAGATTTAATACAATACAATAACTCAGGGTCCATCTGTCTCTGTGTCACTCTGCCTGTCTCTTACTATTGTGAAACTGTTCATTTGGCTGTATGTCTGCTTGTGTCTCCTTTTGTAGAATAAATTAATAAGAGGGAGGATGATCAGGCTGTGTGATACAGCTATTGCTTTGCAATCATTCTCAGATGCAGAGAGAAACAACAACCCACTTTATAAGGACTACCATGGTGAGACACACACACACATACCAACACACACACACTGTAGCAGTGTTGCACTTATCAGTGTAATCTTTTCAATCAAACATTGCGACACACCAACAAGTAGACAATATCGAGTGTGATAACAGAATTGTGCAGTTTAGGAAAGTAACATAAGGAAGGCAAAGGTAAGGCAACTGATACCCATTGTAAAATATGGTGGCAGATAAGTGATGATTTGGGACTGTTTTGAAGCTGGTTTAACAAAAGTGTTTATGTGAAGATTGGTGGCTAGAACATATCAGGGTATTTTGGCCCAAACATGTTTGTGGTTATGACCTATATATTGCTGTATATTGTATATTGGAAATTACAAATTGCGAAATAATTATCTGGTAAAAATACACAAAAACTTTTTTTCAACATAAACATATTTTGCATATTTTGGAAGTTCAGTGCTCAATGTTTCAATGTTATTCCCTCAAGGGGAGGCGTTACCAAATTATAGGCCTTCAAACCAATTTGGTAAAATTGTACAAAGGATTGACTGCGAAGGATTTTCATCCAAGTATTAAAATTATGGTTATGCTTACAATTATGTCAGTTTGTCCAAATACCTTTGAGCCCCTGAAAATGGAGGTACTTTGCTCAAAATGGCTGTAAGTCCTAAATGGTAAATGCCATATTTTTGTGGAACCTCTTAAAATAAAGCTGAAAGTCTACACTTCCATCACATCTTGTTTTATGTCAAATCCATTGTGGTGGTGTATAAAGGCGAAATCACAAAAACTCTGTCATTGTCCAAATACTTCCGGACCT
>CM040985.1:24721607-24737395 GCA_022985145.1 Pangasius djambal | reverse complement strand
TTATAGTACACAATAATAGAAGGGATTTATTTATAATTGCACTATCCGTTGCACCCAGATGAGGATGGGTTCCCTTTTGAGCCTGGTTCCTCTCAAGGTTTCTTCCTCATATCATCTCAGGGAGTTTTTCCTTGCCACCGTCGCCACTGGCTTGCTCATTAGGGATAAATTCACAGTGATAAATTCAAATATTTACAATATATTTTTTGTGAATCCATTTATTTCTGTAAAGATGCTTTGTGACAATGTCCATTGTTAAAAGCGCTATACAAATAAAACTGAATTGAATTGAATTGAAAATGAAATGGACACACACATCGCGGTGGGGAAAGACAGAAGAAAACAGAACAGAGTCTGTCACAACTTTGGAGGTCATAAAATCTCTGAAAAAAAGGATAAAAGGGAGGTTTGAATAGTTTAACAGCTGGCAAGGTCCAAGTTTTTTTTAGTCAGTGGTTTGAGATTTAGGTACATAGCCAATGCTAAAGGAGGAGTTTGTTATTTTTAACTGAGGTTTAATTGCTCAGTCAAAGTGAAAATATATTTAAAATAAAGTAAAAATATATTGAATGTAGTCAGATTTATCTAGTATTTCTATGATTTCAATTGTCTAGTATTTCTATGATTGCTAAGCTTTAAATTTTTCTTTTTCCATTGGCAGATAATTTCCCTTGCTTGCAAGCTTGAAATTAGTAAAACAAATGTCTAGAAATAGAATTAATAATCTTATATGTTGTTTATTGTAATCTTATTATAGGAAATACTATTTCTGCTCTTACTTCTAATTAATACTACTGTTTCCTATTTAAATAGAAATGTCATTCTTTGCAGTGTTCTGTTAATATTTGTTCAAGAAAATGTGTAGATATTGCATCTAGTACACAAATGAATGATTTCTGAAGAAATCAATTAAATACAATCTGTTGGATTAGGGTAAAGCATTCCTATCATGCTACTGATGTGGTTATTTCTCTGAATTTTATGACTAATATTTTTTATTCATAGAGTCATTCTATAGATAGCTCTCACTCTACACAATTTGGAATGCTACCAAATTTCATTTAAATGGCTCCATTTTGTTCTAACTTTCGAGTGGTCTTTTTAAAATGCAATTGTGATCATGGTACCAGGAGCAACATTATCCAGCATGGAGCAAAATGTTGACTCTATTAAGTTATGTGGGATCAGAGGGTGAACTGATCAAGGGAGGCTTTCAATAAAGCTTGATACAGTAGCTGACATGATTGTACCTATGATGCAGTTGCAATACGAAGTGCATATATTATGACTAAGTTTTTTTTAAATGATATTTGGTAATGATAAGACATCATTTTAGCCTGGTGTCTGCATGGTGTCTATGATTTCTATATTTATGCCAAGTGACTGTTTTGTAGTGTACATCAGTAGTGTGTCTGATGTAAATAACATCTAACATAAAACAGACTATTTTATTCAGGTCTTAGAGTGTCTTCTATATAATATTTAAAGCAGTTTGTTTGTTCATGTTGATTCTTTTATGTACACTTGAACTTTGTGTGTTGGGTTGGGTGTGTGTGTGTGTGTGTGTGTGTGTGTGTGTGTGTGCTATCTGCTTATGCTGTAAAAGTCTGCCTATGTACACTCTTATCAGTGTTAGAGTGACAAGGAGAGGGAGTTGGTCAGGTAATAAACACATGACCTCTTGCAAACTCTTGGTTGTGGTTGCATATACACATATTTTTATTGTTTTTATTATGAATTCAATTTATTTGATGTTTATTTAAACATTTACCTTCTTCTCGCTTGCATATTGTCCAATTATTATCTTATCTCCAATTATTATTTAAAGCAGAGGTGACAAATCATATCTTTAAAATATATCAGTGAGGTTATCTGCCACATCAGCCAATGTGGAACACCCCAGTTCTGTCATTTGTCTTTTAGAAATTGTCTCTTGCATTTATGTTACACTGCATCAACTTTATTTCCCAACATATTCTGGCCCCCTGGTTAATTTGACCCAAAAGGCAAGTGCTGGTTTTAGACGAGTTCTAGTCCAGGGGTCACATCAGTATTTTGTTTTTGTGTGTTCTAGTCCTCGGTTTGTAGGACATGTCTGTAGGCTGCTGTGTCCTCTGGGAGTTGTAGTCGGCTGCCGTCTTTGTAGGCTGCTCAGTGTGGAAATGATGTGGGAACCATTGCCATTTCTGGTGTTCCCCCCAAGGAGCAGGCTCGTTCTAAGGTGCAGAATGTCAGCGCGAACTCAGTGGTGCTCTGGTTGCCTTGTTTGAGCATGAGGAGTTGTTCACCCACTTCCTTACTCTGGAGAATGGTCGATGTCGGTGGTGTGCTCTCCTCCTTGGTGCCAGAAGGCAGTAGCTCAGGTGAGTGCTTTATCGGTTAGCAAATTGATGAACTGTGCAATCTTGGTTCTCTCAGCCACCTGAGAAACCTGCTTCCTTCATGTGTATGAGAAGTATCCTGTCAGGTGGTGGAGATAGTGACAGCTGAAGATTAAGTTTCTTTATTTTACCAAAGGCAAAGAAATCTAGAATGAGAGGTAGAGTCAAAGTCAAAAAACAGGCAGAAGCCAGGTAATGTACAAACAACCACAATTGGGCAAGAGACAAAAACATGAACGAGAAACTAGAAGCCGCCTCGTAACCATAAATTAAATTCAATACAATTTTATTTGTATAATGCTTTTAACAATGGGCATTGTCATGAAGTAGCTTTACAGAAATATATAAATACTGGATATAAATTTTAAATATCCCTAATGAGCAAGTCAGAGGCGGTGACAAGGAAAAACTCTCTGAGACAACAAGAGGAAGAAACCTTTAGAGGAACCAGACTCACATGACACTGAGCATGTACTTCACATTGAATGAATGGTGTGAGAGTCCTTATATACTGTGTGGCTGTGATTGTGTGACTGAGTCCAGGTATGTGTGATCAGTAAGCCGGTGAGCATGAACACGACAGTCTCTGTGGTTGCTGGGTGCTGTCGTCCACAGCCACCATATATGCAGGCCACTCTGTGGTCCTTGTCGAAAACAAGTGGTGACGTGACATATGCACTATTTGATTAAAGTTTTTTAAAATGTATATTGGGGTTGAATTGGCTAGTGCATTAGACTAATACATTCACTAGTCACTGTTATGGATATTAACTAACCTATAAAAAACAGGAAGGCATTTATAGACAGTATATTTGATATAAATAGAATATATATATATATATATATATATATATATATATATATATATATATATATATATATATATATATATATATATATATATACACACACACACACACACACACACAGATCAGCCATAACATTAAAACCACTGACAGGTGAAGTGAATAACTTTTATTATCTCGTTACAATGGCACCTGTCAAAGGGATGGGATATAATAGGCAGAGAGTGAACAGTCAGAAACTGGTGATCTCCTGGGAATTTCACACACAACAGTCTCTAGAGTTTACACAGAATGGTGCAAAAAGCAAAAAATATTGAGTGAGAGACATTCCTGTGGGTAGAAACACCTTGCAGTTACTACATTACTGGACTGGTGTGGATTCTAGTTTGAAAATGTAGAGTAGTAGTGTACTATGGACCTTTTCATTATGAACGCGGGCCATGTCTGGCCAACAGGCCTTGTGTTAGACACGTTTGACAGTATTGAAAAACTGCTGCCCTGAAAAAGCTATGCTAAGCACCCACCTAGCACAAGTTTGAATATGGACAACATTACCCACATACAGTGCCTTGCAGAAGTATTCAACCCCCTTAAAAGTCATCAGTTTACAAATGACACTTACACACAGATTGTAAGTATCAAAGTTCTGTTTTTGGCAACAGATCTAAAAATTAATTAAAAACTGAAAAATGTGGCTTACATAAGTATTGGACCCCTTTGGGTAGATCTGCCTTTTGCTGCAATAATACACTATATGGCCAAAAGTATGTGGATGCCTGACCTTCACACCATATGTGTTTCAACTGTTGGCACAAAGTTGCAATCAGAGAAATGTCTAGAATACCTTTTTATGCTGTAGCATTAAGATTTCCCTTCACTGGAACATAGAGACCTAGCCAAAACCTGTTCCAGCATTGCCCCTGTCCACAAAGTGAGGTTTATAAAGATATGGTTCGCCAAGGCTGGTTGAGTGGCCTGGACAAAGCCCTAACCTCAACCTCATTGGTCATTTTTGGGATGAATTGGAACTCTGACTGCATGCCAGTCCTCCTCACCTGACATCAGTTCCTGACCTCACTAAAGCTCTTGTGGCTGAATGGGCACAAATCCCCACAGCCAAAATCTATTGGAAAGCCTTCCCAGAAAAGTGGAGGTAATATAACAGCAAATAGGGGACCAGATTTGTTGCAAGTTCTTTCAGGTTGGTTGTATGTTGTTTGTTGACAGCAATTTCCACACAGTGCCACAGATTCTCAGTAGAATTCAAATCAGGATTTTACCTTGGCCACTGTAGAACATTCACCTTTTTGTTTTTAACCACTCCTGCATTGCTTTGGCCTTGTATTTGGGACCATTGTCCTGTTGTATGGTTGTAAGTTTCTCCCGAGTTTTTTTTAGTTTTTTTTTTTTCTCCATCCATTCTCCCTTCAATTTTTACAAGAAACCCAGGTTCTGAGGACGAAAAGCATCCCCAGAGTATGATGCTGCTGCCACCATAATTCACTGTAGGTATGGCGTTAATTGAGGTATGACCTGCGTTAGGTTTGCACAACACATAGTGCTTTGAAATTTGCCCAAATACAATATCTCAATTTTGGTCTTTTCACAACAAAAAACTCATCTTCCCTGGGACACTACTGAGCTTTACATGGGTCTTCTTGGGCAATGGTTGGTCATGAAGCTATTGAAATGGTTGTCTGGTGCAGCTTTACTCTACTCTCAGCCACTGTACTCTGTAACTCCTTCAGAGTGACTGTTGGCCTCAGTTTGGCTTTTCCTTACCAGTCTCTGTCTTGTTTTTTCACTTGAGTTTTGAGGTATGGTGTTATCTAGGAACTGCATGGGTTGTGTGATGCAGCTTCCACTTCCTCATTATTGGTTCAATCAGTGCTTACTAGGATGTCCAACCTGTTAGACATAAATTTACACCCTGTTCCTAATTATGAAATTCTAATACCTTATCTTTAACTTCCTAATAATGCTCCTTAGTCTTCATTTTCACACCTTTCCTTCAGACTCACAGTCTCTTCAGTGACAGTTCACCTGAGGTGGTCTTTGTTCAGACAATGGGAGCTGTTTTAATATTTCACAGGTGACGGACAATTATTAGTCAATTGTGTCCTTGTTAAGACAATATCTTCCATCTGGAGCTTCTGGAACCTGGGGGATTGAATAGTTATGCAAGCAGCATTTTTCAGTTTTGGATTTTCTTGCGAATACTTGCTGACCAATAATTAAATTTGAAAATTCACTGTAAAAGAACATGAGTTTGCAATAAAAATACTGACAGGAAGAATATGTGTATTTACCGTTTGTTATTCTGAAAGATCTGATAAATTCAAGGGGAGTGTAATACTTCTGCAAGCCACTGTATTTTAAAATGCACATTGAACCACTAACTCTGCCAATCAAGTATGACGCTGATAAGTGACATATTATTCTCTGTGTGGGCTGAAGGGGTGGGAGTGAGACCGATACTGAGTCATAAACTGGTTGTATTTAAGAACTAAATTTATCAAGCTGAAGTTGCTGTGCTACATTTGTATAAACAGCTCAACAACTTACTAAGGTAAGATTCCAATACAGATTGGTCAGTTCTTTGACTCATTCAAACCTGCTCATTCGTACTGCCTGTTTTCTTTTCATGCCTAGTTTTTGCAACGTTTAACAACTAAATACATCAGGTTCTGTTCACAGTCTTGTGGGCAGAAGCTCTGACATCTTTGTTCTGATATATTACACTCAGATGCTTGCTGATTTCTTGCTTGATACTTGACCTGTTTTAAAAACTCAAAAAGGTGAAGTACATCTCAGTGAAATTCTCATTCCACACTTTTTGTGTCCAAGGTTTGGTGTTACTGTGTCATTAGAGTGCATAAAGTAGTCAGAAGTCTATGAGAGCACTAATAAATGCAAATTGTAGTAAGAACGTTGGGCCGGGCATTGTTAACCTTTTGGTTGTTTCAGTACTCTTCTCTGAAGTTTTTGCTTTGCACTTACTGTGAGCCTTGTTGTGTTTATCACAAGGGCGTTTGATATTTTGCTATGACTGTTCTGAGAGCAGTGAGACCCTGTCTGTTAAAATTAACAGTCGTGTATGTCAGGTGTGGCAGTCATGTGACATTTTATATTGATCTGTGTACCTCTAACAATCACTTGTGACCTTTGAAACTAAGGGTGTGGGGTAGTTAATCATGTGCTAGATAACTTTCCTGGAATTCATGCCATCATATATCATTAATACACACATCTGAAGTAAATGTAAAAATTGCATGCCCAACAGAAACGTTAAAATGGCATTGGTATCCGAATTTTTGGGTCAGCTCACACTTGGGTTTGGAGGGGTGAGTATGGAAGAACTATATATATATATATACATATATATACATATGTGTGTGTGTGTTATAAACTTGAATAAGTTAAACTTTTATAAGTTAAAATTTTATTGTTTAAATAATATTATTTTTATATTGTTAAATCTAAAAGAAATAATTCTAATTAAAAAAACTCAGGGGAGAGAACCTCGGTTCCCAACAGTAGTACCAGCTGTTAATTTTGATCCAGAGAAGGATGCAAGCTGGATTGATACAGCCATCAAAACCAAAGGTAAGAGAAACTAAATTGTTAATCTATTGGTTGTTACACTACATTATTTTTTCTAACTGCTTTGCCCCAGTGCTCAGGTTTCTGGCATTGCATACTCTAATTTAATACATTGGAATGAATAAAATAATTTTTCATCTTCTTAATTGCTTTATTATTTATTTCTCTGTCTGCTGAAAGTTTGTAATCAGGATGTATACTTACACAGACAAGGCTTTCAAGATAGGAGTATGAATTTTCATTTAGATTTGCTTGTTCTATTGTTTGTGTGTAATTAAGAACATTACATACAGCATTCTTAATGGCAACCAAATTTGAAACCAAATTTTAATCTGTTAAGTTTGTGTGGGTTACTTTATATGGTATTGCTGTTGTATGCGACATATAGAAATGACAGACAACGTACATATCTGAAACGTTTAGAACAACTTTTGTAGTAATGAAGATGGTTATATCTTACATAAATGTAAATATATCTTACATAAATATTTGTACATTAATCTTAGTAAATTCTCTTCCTCTATTCCAGGTGTGGATGAGGACTTAATCATTGACATCCTAACAAAACGCAACTACAGTCAGAGGAGAGAGATTGCATTTGAGTATGAGAAGAAAGCAAAGAAGGTACAGCGTATCAGAAATAATAATATTTTATATATATATATATATATATATATATATATATATATATATATATATAAAGATGTGATTATCTGGGACAAAGCACCATAACCTTCATAAGGTTTTGCAGGTTCAGAGGCTGTAGAGAATACTGGATGGGACAAGTTTAACAAATTTGATAATTAAATTCATTTCAAAATAGTAAAATAATTAAAATTAAAGCTGCAAGCCATACTCTGTGAGCTTCACATTCACAGACACTCTACAATTGTTCCCTAAGCAATCACAGGAAAGCAGAGCCATAACTTTAGGCAAAGGGACTCAAAGTGATTTCTAGTTTTACTCATGATGTGTATGTGTTGACCACGGACAGTGGTGGAATTCTCTGACTGTAGGAGGAAAGGTCTAGCTGAACAAATGGGCAGCAGGGTAGCATTGCTCTGAAGCATGGTCCTGAAGATGCCTACCAAGATTTGTGTCAGTGTGCAAGGTCGTTGCTGAGACACAGCCTCACTTCTTGTTTGGCGGCTTCACTGTCAGATTTGTTGGCATATTACAGGCAAACCATTTGGAATATCAACATTGTTTTGAAAGCTTTTGTCCAGGTTGTCCAGGTATACCAAATTTTGTGTGGATTGGACACAATTTGTAGGGGGAGTAGTGGGAAAACAGTTGGACAAATCCAAGCTTGGCTTCTTTTGATAACTTTTGCAAGGATTACTCTGAAAATGATTTGGTGATGACTGGACAAAATTTGTAGGAAGAGTAGCAAAAAAACAGTTTTTGACAAATCCAAGATGGCAAAAAATCTAATTAGGCTGAAATTGACTTCATAGCATGCGTTGAACTCATCTTGACCCAGGTTCATATTTTAGACACATGATTCAGAAGTTATGACAATAAACATACTTCCAAATTAGGCCAAAATTTAGCCAAAATAGGTGGCGCAAGACCATTGGCAGCACTTGGCCCAAACTTGGTCAGAATGTTCCTTAGACCCTCACCAATCAGTGTGCCAAATTTCAAAAATTTCATTTTTACCAGAAGGTTCTATGGGCTGCCATAGACACCCTAGCCAGAAGAAGAGGAAGAAGAAGAGAGGTAGAATAACAGTAGGGTGCCTACTCACCTTCGGTGCTTCACCCCTTAATAATAAGAAAAGGTAGTATAACAATAGAGTGCCTTAAGACAGTGGTTAAGACATTGGACTCCTGATCGGAAGGTTGAGAGTTCAAATCCCAGCCACTCTGCCACTGCTGGGCCCTTGAGCAAGGCCCTTAACCCTCAACTGCTCAGTTGTATAAATGAGATAATTGTAATTCGCTCTGGATAAAGGCGTCTGCCAAATGCCATAAATGTAAATGAAACTTCTAAATTTCATTACCTGATTACCAGACAGTGTTCTATTGCTTAATTTAGTATGGCACCAGAAACATCTTTTTCCTCATGCCACTCAAGTTTTCATATTTCACTATAGGCAAGTAGCTATCTCCAACTGAAAACATGGAACAAAACTGCATGACAACATCAAAAGTTTGGGCAAATGGTTCATTGCCAATGGTTCAATGGTTCCAGTCCAGCTTTTTCCCCTATAGCTGACACACCTCATTCAACTGATCTGCGAATTATCAAATATTGCATGAGATGACCTGCCCCATTATAGTTGGGGCAGGTCATCTCATGCAAATTGTGTTGTTGCACCAGGAAAAACTGCTAATATTTTTATAGATGTCCTGATACATTTAGTATACATGGCTATTTTAGAACTATGTCACCACTAAATTATGGCAATCTGAATAAGTTTGCTATAGAGCGCCTGTCCTCTAACTAGCAGTCCAGAGAAACTGAAATTAAATGCAAGTAAATGATCGCTAGCTTGCTGGGGCATTAATAAATCCTGTTAACCAGAAGTTTAGCACATAACCTGGTACAAATATATCATGGGGATGTTCTGTCTTTCATCATTTATCATTTATATTTAAGCAATGTTGCATGAGCAAGAGTGTGGTTATACTGAATATTGGCATAGATTGCATAGGCCATAGAGCATATGATCATATATGTCAGCACAGATTGCCCTGCTGGCTCATCCTCTTCTGGGTGACACTGGATTATGAGTTATTACTCTTCCACAACTATATGCTTTAAAGACAAGTGTGTTGAAAGGATCTTCAGTATGAGCATCTGAGTCATCTTTTACTTGAGTAGAGTCTATAATATACATGTGATGATATTCACTGTATAATGAATGATTCTTGAGTATAAACTGTTTATAGCAAGAGCAATCTTTAGGATACCCAAGTGAGATCATCCACAGTCATCTTCAGGGTTATATCTATCATCCATAGCAATCTCATGGCAAACTTTAGGCTAGCTATGTGGGGCCATCAGCAGCAGCAGCAAGTGATTCTCAGGTAAAGGAAGCTCCAAGCAGAAGTACAGCATCATTGTGATCCAAGCAAGTCCAGAGGGTAGAAGGAGTCAGGATCACCAGCATCTCACCAGGCTGCAAGAGTAATGTGTGAGAGAGACAGAGAGAGAGAGAGAGAGAGAGAGAGAGAGAGAGAGAGAGAGAGAGAAAACACAGACTATTAGATATGCTCTTATAGTCTTATAGTGGTTAAGAAGATGTACGAGTGCAAGCAGGGAGTCCAGCAAGACTAGCTATGATAGCTATAGTTGGGGCCACAAAATCTCACCTTAAAGGGGCCACAACAATGCATCTAAACACTAGTCATTGCTAATATGTGCCTAATTTATATTATGATGTTTATTCAATTTGGCTTCATTAACTTATTTGTATGACTACAGCAGTATAATAACAATAAACAAAGTGCAAATAAATTGTTCTCTTGTTGATATTTGCTACTGACTGCAGTGGTTATATTAGCAAATTTATATTAGTAAAAGTTGCAACTTGTAATTCCCTGCCTACAACCGGTAAAAAAGCCCCCTCAAATTGCACTTTCAATGTAACGTCAAATCAACATGGCCGCTCACACTGCAAACAGTGTAAAGTAACTCATCTCTACTTTTAAATTAGTTTATAGCTATATTGGCTTTAGATCAGTTAATATTAAAGAACATTACTACCGTTCTACCGAACATTCGTTACTGAACCTTAGTTTTGGCCTTATAATGTAGTAAAAATTGAATGAATAAATTATGTTTTAATCAGCTTTATAAACAAGAAACATTTACTCAGCATTTTTGTTTTTTTTACCATGGCCACTCTCTGAAAATATTTTTTCTTTTTCCCTGAAAATATAAAAATTAAAAATAAATGTTCACAGTCAGCGTACAGTCAGCATATATCTGTATTTTAGTGGGGGGGTAAGGGTCTGTCAGATAAATTTAAGCCAGGCAAGAACTTTTTTTACAGAGATTTATTACATAGCACAGATGAGACATTAATGTATGGTTTCATTTTATTGTGTTTTTGATTGCTGTAGGATATGATTACTGCCCTGAAGGGAGTGCTGTCAGGCTCTCTAGAAAATGTTATTCTTGGCCTAATGAAGAACAGAGTACAGTATGATGCCTTTGAGCTCAGAGCTTCAATGAAGGTGAGTTTCAGCCCTCACATACAAAGTATGTGTGCCAGCTCTGTACTTCAAAGTGCTAGTTTCACTTGCTCAATACATCCATCTGCGGAGTCAACTCACAGTCAAACCCATGGTAAAAATGCAGCAGATGGTACACATAGACAAAGCCCCACTCTCATGGCTGAGGGTTTTATTTTAACATCACGTGAGCTGCTTCCAGTCCATTTGTAATTATTTAAAATATATTTTAAAATTTTAATAAAAAGATATTGCAATATCCAAAATATCTCAGAATAGTAACTTGTGACATAATTTATCATGATATCAATATTATGTTGTCATATTGCCCAGCCGTAGTTATACTGATCGTTGATGTTTAAGGGAGTGTTATATTCTTTGTAGGGTCTAGGCACTGATGAGGAGAGTCTGATTGAAATGGTCTGTTCTCGTAGCAATGAGGAGCTGGTGGAGATAAAAAAAGTTTACAAGGAATGTAAGTGAAACTCTTTCTGTCTCTTGGCACTGTAGGGCTGGTGATATACTAAATGGAAAATGGACCTCCTCCTCTTTCTAGCACACACAGCACTGTTAGGCTGCTTTCATACTAGCCAAATATACATGCAATCCTATGGGAAGCAGCTGGAAAGTGGGTAGAATGTAGCTGCTTTTAAAAAGTGCTGCCACATTTATTTATTTATTTATTTATTTATTTATTTATTTATTTATTTATTTATTTATTTGGGGGGGGGGGGGGGTTTAAAAAGGTGCTTGATGCCACTCAGCACTTCTCTGTATAGTTATCAAATAGGAGATAACATATCCTAATCAGGACATATACACTATATTGCCAAAAGTTTTGGGACGTCTGCCTTTACATGCACATGAACTTTAATGACATCCCATTCTTAATTTGTAGGGTTTAATATGGAGTTGGCCCACCCTTTGCAGCTATAACAGCTTCAGCTCTTCTGGGAAGGCTTTCCACAAGGTATAGGAGTGTGTTTATGGGAATTTTTGACCATTCTTCTAGAAGCACATTGGTGAGGTCACACACTGATATTGGTCGAGAAGGCCTGGCTCGCAGTCTCCGCTCTAATTCATCCCAAAGGTGTTCTATCGGGTTGAGGTCAGGACTCTGTGCAGGCCAGTCAAGTTCATCCACACCAGACTCTGTCATCCATGTCTTTATGGACCTTGCTTTGTGCACTGGTGCACAGTCATGTTGGAACAGGAAGGGGCTATCCCCAAACTGTTCCCACAAGGTTGGGAGCATGGAATTGTCCAAAATGTTTTGGTATCCTGAAGCATTCAAAGTTCCTTTCACTGGAACTAAGGGGCCAAGCCCAACTCCTGAAAAACAATCCCACACCATAATCCCCCCTCCACCAAACTTTACACTTGGCACAATGCAGTCAGGCAAGTACCGTTCTCCTGGCAACCTCCAAACCCAGACTCGTCCATCGGATTGCCAGACAGAGAAGCGTGATTCGTCACTCCAGAGAACACGTCTCACTGCTCTAGAGTCCAGTGGCGGCGTGCTTTACACCACTGCATCCGATGTAAGGCTGGGATGCAGCTGCTCGGCCATGGAAACCCATTCCATCAAGCTCTCTACGCACTGTCCTTGAGCTAATCTGAAGGCCACACGAAGTTTGGAGGTCTGTAGCTATTGACTCTGCAGAAAGTTGGCGACTTCTTCGCACTGTGCGCCTCAGCATGCGCTGACCCCACTCTGTGATTTTACGTAGCCTACCACTTCATGGCTGAGTTGCTATTGTTCCCAATTGCTTCTGCTTCGTTAGTGGTAACAGTCGACAGTGGAATATTTAGTAATGAGGAAATTTCATGAATGGACTTATTGCACAGGTTACAACCTCTCACGGTACCACGCTTGAATTCACTGAGCTCCTGAGAGCGACCCATTCTTTCACAAAAGTTTGTAGAAGCAGTCTGCATGCCTAGGTGCTTGATTTTATACACCTGTGGCCATGGAAGTGATTGGAACACCTGAATTCAATGATTTGGAGGGGTGTCCCAGTACTTTGGCAATATAGTGTATATTTTAATATCAGTATTAAATGTTCCAGTGTGACTAGAGACAACAAATTTATTAGTTTTAGGAAATTCACTGGTATTTGGCATCATGGACTGCTCCCACTTTAAAGGTGACTGCATACTTAAGCATCAGCATATGTAATACAGTCTATAGTCACACTAGCACTACTTTTCTATTAATTTTCTGTCTCCAAAGCCAAAGTCAGTCAATCTGCCTCCTTCTCACCATAGCTAGACTAAATGTTAGACTAAAAGTTTTGTTAGCTTGCACTGTCTGGGACTCAATGCTAGCATTGTTATGGTTACAGTGCTGCATGAACCCTTTTTTCATATCAGCATGAAAGAAGATCCAGCCACTTTTTCTGTTGAAAAATGTCTAGTGTGAAAACAGTCTAGCATTGAGAGGGCTATGAGCTGAGTAGTCTTCATGGACTACTTTTGTACTGCTGCCAAAGGAAACTTTATATTTTTAATACCACTTTGTTAAAGTGTATTGCATGACATTAATTTTAAATATTAAAATGCATTTTGCTATAGTAGCCTTGATGTTAGACCTTAAAAATCAGTGTACAGGGTTTGAGAGGTGTATATTTGACTTTTTAAAGCAGGTATGGCAGCCCCATCAAACTGAACAAATAAACAAAAAAAAAAAAAAAAAAGAGAGAAAAAAATCAGAAATGCAACCAACAGTTCAGGGGTAGTGCTGGGTTATTTGAAAAAAAAACAAAAACTGATAAGAGCCAAAGAAAGTTTTGCTTATTTGAGTCTTCTTTCTAACATTTGTATTGCTGCTTCCACAACTGCAAATAAATGTGCAGACTGTGGTTACCCACTCTGGGTCCTGTGCTCAATTTGTGCATCCCCTGGCTGTCATGCCTGGCACAAATTGGGTAACCACACAGACAGTGGACCCGTAAATCAAACTGCTGCTATGTACATTGATGCAAACAATCATGTGATATATAGACCAACCACAGAGAGAGGGACATCTCAGAATAGAAGACATGGTTGTTAGGAGTTCTTTTTGGAAGCTCACACAGCCTGGCTTACAACCTGAAACCACTTTCTTTATTAAAGACATTAAAACATGCATGGTTGAGTATATGGCCAACTTAAATCACAATTGTGTATGAGTGTGCATTTACGTGTGTTAGTAGGAAAGGTGAAATATATCCTTAAAGCATGACCTTTTTTTGCCTGGTGATAGTGTTCAAGAAGGATTTGGAGAAAGATGTGGCTGGAGATACCTCTGGTGATTTTTGTAGGTTGCTGCTGTCTCTGGTTGAGGTAAAGTAAAAGAAAAGTAAATTCATGTTTACATTTATCTATTTGGCAGACACTTTTATTCAAAGTGACTTACAAAGGAACAGTAATAATTGAAAGCTGGGGACCTTGCTCATGGGCCCAAAAGTCCAGTGCAACACAGCTATGCAAAATATACACTGATCAGAAACTTCAAGTGCTATGTCTCTGATTAATTATTTGTATATGTGTGTGTGAACACCACATTTTAAAGGCTAAAAGAGATGACCCCAGCAACATAGTGGACTATGAAAGGATTGACAATGATGCCAGAGTGAGTATTCTTCAGGATGAAGCATTTCAGCAGTAAGATGCTTCAGGAGAACAAATGTTCTCAGAGAAGCAGCGCAACAGATACAGTGTAATGACATTTTTTAATTTTTGTAGGCCCTCTATGAGGCAGGGGTAAAGAGGAAGGGAACGGATGTGGCCACTTGGATAGCAATTTTCTCTGAAAGGAGTGTGCCACACCTCCAGAAAGGTAAAAAATACAAATTGGAGCACTATTCCTTGGCAACCTGACCATGATAAAAAATAATGTAAATCTCTTTCTTTCTCTTAGTGTTTGAGAGGTATAACAGCTACAGCCCTTATGACATAAAGGAGAGCATTCGAAAGGAGGTGAAAGGAGATCTGGAAAAATCCTTCCTTACATTGGGTAACTAATGATATTTGTCTTTCCTGAACATTCGCTCACACATGCATACACAGAATCCATGCCATCACAATAATTTAAATTAGTAGAAATATGAAGCACACACCTAATGTGTAAATGGAGTATCTGCTATTATTCAACCCACTCACAAGCTGTTTGGTGAGAGATGTACAGTCAGGTCCATAAATATTGGGACATCGACACAATTCTAACATTTTTGGCTCTATACACCACCACAATGGATTTCAAATGAGGTTTCATCCATGGTGATGCTCTGCCAGGCCTCTACTGCAACTGTCTTCAGTTCCTGCTTGTTCTTGGGGCAGTTTCCCTTCAGTTTTGTCTTCAGCAAGTGAAATGCATGCTCAATCGGATTCAGGACAGGTGATTGACTTGGCCATTGCATAACAGTCCACTTCTTTCCCTTCAAAAACTCTTTGGTTGCTTTTGCAGTATGCTTTGGGTCATTGTCCATCTGCACCGTGAAGCGCCGTCCAATGAGTTCTGAAGCATTTGGCTGAATATGAGTAGATAATATTGCCCGAAACACTTCAGAATTCAGCAGTCACATCATTAATAAATACAAGAGAACCAGTTCCACTGGCAGCCATACATGCCCACGACATTACCACCAAAAACAGGAAGGCCAGATTAGAGTTTGCCAAATGACATCTAAAAAAGCCTTCACAGTTCTGGAACAACATCCTATGGACAGATGAGACCAAGATCAACTTGTACCAGAGTGATGGGAAGAGAAGAGTATGCAGAAGGAAAGGAACTGCTCATGATCCTAAGCATACCACCTCATCAGTGAAGCATG
>CM040985.1:24694715-24709797 GCA_022985145.1 Pangasius djambal | reverse complement strand
GTTATGCAATGGCCAAGTCATTCACCTGACCTGAATCCGATTGAGCATGCATTTCGCTTGCTGAAGACAAAACTGAAGGGAAAATGCCCCAAGAACAAGCAGGAACTGAAGACAGTTGCAGTAGAGGCCTGGCAGAGCATCACCAGGGATGAAACCCAGCGTCTGGTGATGTCTATGCGTTCCAGACTTCAGGCTGTAAGTGACTGCAAAGGATTTGCAACCAAGTATTAAAAAGTGAAAGTTTGATTTATGATTATTATTCTGTCCCATTACTTTTGGTCCCTTAACAAGTGGGAGGCACATATGCAAACTGTTGTAATTCCTACACCGTTCACCTGATTTGGATGTAAATACCCTCAAATTAAAGCTGACAGTCTGCAGTTAAAGTACATCTTGTTCGTTTCATTTGAAAGCCATTGTGGTGGTGTATAGAGCCAAAAATGTTAGAATTGTGTCAATGTCCCAATATTTATGGACCTGACTGTACTTTTGCCACTCACATATATGTAATATTGGATCATCAAGTATACTATTTTTATCTCACTTGTTTAACTGGGTTCTCTTTTAGGTCTACTTTTAGGACTTGTGTGAAAAGCTGATGATGTTTTAGGTCGTATTTAAAGATATATATATTTATATGTATTTATATTTTTAATATAAGCTTTACAGTTTTTGAGATATGGGCCAAAATGTAAAGGCTTGTGCTTTAGTACAATCAATAGTGCTCGCAATTTGGTCATTTTATTTATAGGTACTGCACCTATGTATAAAGTTTGATGTTGACATGCTTTATGGTTTAGGCTGCATGATTCGTTTTAGCAGCGAATAATTAACTAAACAAACAAGCTAGAAATCCAAACAAAAACAACAGCACTTTGCACAACATACATTGGATCCCTAAAAATCCAGAATATGTAACCAAACAAATATCAGACTCATCGTTCATTTGTCTTTAGCAAAAACAGAAATGAAGATGAAAAGCAAACATTGCAGATGAAAATCTATAAGGGGGTCTAAAAACGCTTTTACTAACCCTAGACTGATTTGTACAAACTCTGCACACCTTTTTCTATGTACTGTACCAATACTATTTATAGTATATAGTGTATGTTTATCCATTCTTTATTGTTTTTGCAGTGCCTCTATTTATACCACCCATGCCTCATAAATCTATATTTGCCACCATTTGGCATGTACACACACATTTTCAACTGATGCAAGAGCATGATATAGTGCTCCCTTGTTTTAAAGGCTGCAATATTGTTATATGCTTACCTTCTTCTTCTCCTCTTCGGTCACCCTGATAACCCCGGGGTCAGTTCTGCAGGTGCGCAGATAATAATACAGCAGAGCCAAAACTGTCAGGGGAAACATCATCTGCACTGCAGTACTGGGACCATGTGACCTCTGGTGTTAAGTCTCAATACACACAGAAATATTCACATATTCTATCCACCTACATATCTATATACACCTACTGGCCACTTTAATTGTACTCAGGTGCAGACCAATATAACCCGTCCGAGACCATATGAGTGAGGTGGTCATGGTCCGGGTAGCTGTAGGACAGTGTGACAGTCAAAGTCTCCAGAGGAACTGTGGCAGATTCTCCAAGATGCTTAGAAAAAATGACTAGCCAGCGTTCACTTTAATAGGCAAAGGGTTCTCACGTCAAATATTGACTTTTATTTGGTTTATTTCTGTTTACTACTCTTTACAGTAGGTGTTTTTACGTAGAAAATATTTAATTTTATTTCTGAAGGCATAATTTCTGTACATGTACGTAAGTTTTTTACATAGTACTTAATCTATTTCCACAAATTACTTAAAGGTTTCATATGGTCAATTACACATGAATTGTATTTGCTTTTGTTTTTTTTGTTTTTTTTTTCAAAACAGGACTGAAATGAAAAAAACTAGTGAAATGAATAGGTTTGCAGTAGTAGTGTGGTGTCGATGTACATTAACATTCAAAAGATCGGAATCACTCAAAATTTCACATTTTTACATGAAAATTCAAGACATCGACAAGGTTAGAAATAAGTACTTTGCTTGAAATAAAAAAGTTATTGCCTCAAAATTTGCTTTCATCAAAGAATCCTCCATTTACAGCTATTACAGCCTTGCAGAGCTTGGGCATTCTAGCGGTCAGTTTGTTGAGGTAATCTGCAAAAATTTCACTCCATGCTTCCTGAAGCACCTCCCACAACAGCTCAATTAGGTCGAGTGATTGCTTCTTCCCTCAATAGGTTTTGCATAATTTGGAGCAGTACTTTGGGTCATTGTCCTGTTGTAGGACTGGCTCCAATCAAGTGCCGTCCAGATGGTAAAGACACGGCATTGCAAAATTAAGTGATAACCTTCCTTGTTCAATAATCCCTTTACCCTGTACAGCCAGAGCACCACATTTTCTCCTCCATGCTTCACAGATGGTGTCAAGCACTCCTCCAGCATTTTTTCATTTGTTCTGCACCTAACAAATGTTCTTCTCTGTGATCCAAACACCTCAAACTTAAAATTTGTCCATAACACTTTTGTTTGTGTTATTTGTATAATTATTTAGTGTTCTCAGATGATTTCTGTGATTTCTATGTGCCCAAAGTAACAGTTTCATTAAAAAGTTGGTAAAGGAGAGAATCTCTGACCTGGTATACGAGCATGCATAATGGTTGCAGTAGTATGTGGAAACCACAGGACTAATGCCAGTTGCGATCAAATCCACACTGCATATAACCCAAGTTTAAATAAGTAGACACACTGGTTTTTAAAGCGTATGATACATTTGCAAGTAAGATAATGCCCATGACAGATCGGCTTTTACAAGTAGTGCTCCAAGCTACAGGAGCCATAACAGTGAGTCATGGGAGATCACTGGGTCTATAGACCCAAATGAGAAGGCAGATTTCGCTGGCTCAAATGTCATTGCCAGAAGCTGGTAAAAACACTTTACACCACCTGCCACTGATGCTGAAGCAGCTTTTTGGAACACAGGTTCGGGAGGCACTAGATGATGATCTCTGTTTGAATGAAACACAAATGAAGCCTAAACGACGCTTATATTATTTCCCAAGAAGTGAGTTTTAAAGACCGCAACAGCAGAAAGAAGGAGTTATGCAGAATACAACACACACCAAATTGGTACTGTGGCAGTGGACCAGAACTCAATGGAGTGTTCAAGTCAGGACAAAGGCTGACTGAACTGTGAACACATGTTGCTGCTGACTACTGTAAAACACTGGATAGTTTAGGCAGTGGGTTTTTCAAAATACATGGCTGACACTGGGCTTATTTATCCTTCTGCAATTAAGCACTTAAATTTCAATACCATCAGATAATTGGATACTAAGCGCTGTCCGGCACATGATGGTTTACAGTTTTGCTGTTGACCACCACCAAACACGGGAGTCCACCCCATAGAAGCGCAAGACCCAAGCCAGTTGACCATAATGACTGCACAAGTGCATAAGTCACTGCTAGAGAAAAAGGCAATAGAGACTGCACATGGGTTAGGTATAGCACCGAGTGTGTTCACCAGCTGTGTCAAACTAGGGCTCCTGCAACACCAGGGTCTATGTATATTTCCTTGTCTAAATAATTGGCTGCTATGCAGAAAGTATATGTGAGTATAAACTACAGTTCACCCTGAGGCATTAGTCCTGTACATATTTTCTCCACTGGGACTTGAGTTTTTTCTCCAAAAAAGGAAAGCAGCCCAAAATCCAAGCCACAACCTCTCTGTAGACCTCCAGAATAGGCCTTGGTCAGGGAGGTGACCATGAACTCAATGGCCAATAGATTTCAGAAGTCCTCTACAGAAGGACAATCATCTCAGAAATACTTAATCAATCAGGTCTTGATGGTAAAGTTCCTAGACGGAATCCACTCCTAAGTAAAAGACATATCGAAGGCACGTAAAGGACTTTGAGAGCAAGGAAAAAGATTCTCTGGTCTGTTGACATGAAAACTGAACTCTTTGGGTTGAACTCCAAGCACTACATCTGGCAAAAAAAGCAGGTATTGCTCACCAACTAATACCATCCCGAGGTGGAGCATGTTGATCGCAGCATCAGAGTGCACACCTGCTCCAGAGTGCACATAACCCCAGACTGGGACAACAGTTCACCTTTCAGCACAACCAAGGCCCAAAGCATACAGCCAAGACAATGCTGGAGTGGCTTCTGGACAAGTCTCGGTACACGCTTGAGCGGCCCAGCCAAAGCCCAGAATTTAACCCCTTAGAACATCTGTGGGGAGACTGGAAGATGCCAGTTCCTCATCCAATCTGACTGAGCTTAAGCGGAGCTGCCAGGAAGAATGAGAGAAACTACCCAAATCCAGTTGTGCAAAGTTTATAGAGACTTACCCAAGAAGAATCAAAGCTGGAATTGTTGCCAAAGATGCTGCCTACAAAGTACTAGAAATAAAGGGTCTGAACACTCATATAAATGAGAAATTCCAGTTTTTTTAAATAAATTCACGCAAATATCTAAAAACAAATGTCAATCGATATCAATTCAATACACTTTAAATGGAACCTAGAGCACAATAAAATGTGCAAAAACCGAAGGGGTCTGAATACTTTATGAGCTCACTGTCTGTGTGTGTGTGTGCGCGCGTGTGTGTGTGTGTGTGTGTGTGTGTGTGTGTGTGTGTAAAGGATATCTGGCAGGAACCACAGGCACCAGGTGACAAGCATCCAAAATATGGAGGCAATAAGGGTGGTGGAGGGAACCAGACTCTGAACTGTAGCACTTGCTACCCGCCTGGATGCGACGCACACCCACACCCACACACACACACACACACACACACACACACACACACACACACACACACACACACACAAGCAATGCTTAGATACCATTTTATGACATAGAGATCAAAAACAATTACAATGTTAAAGTCTTAACCTAATGTTTCATGAGCTGCAGAATAAATAATAACATGCTGGTCATGAAGCTGCCATACTCATGTGCCAAGTTGAAATTACTTTTTCTAAAGCTACCTAGCTTATGTTAGTTTGCAATTAAATAGGCTAGCTACCATTACAATGTGTACATCAGTTAAACAGATAATAGCAATTAACCACTGCCTCAGTGAAAGTATTAAATTTAACTAACAGATTAAAAAAAAAAAACAAAAAAAAAAAAAAAACTACACACAAATGGAATTGGTTTGTGCATTTTAAAATAGATACAAGTATCTGCAACTGAGTGTGTGTGTACCTGCAGGTGAGGTTGATCATAGCGAGCACACATGCCAGTAGAACCCCTTTTAGCAGCCATGACTCAGAACTTAGGTCTAATATGGCTCCCACAGCCCACATCACACACACACTGAAGACACTCTGCAGAAAGGCCTGCGAGACACAGACACATGCACACAAACACACAAATAAATGAGCATCTTAAATACACTATTAAATATTCCCACGAAACAGAGAATCTCATAGGCTGCATGTGTGTGTGCGTACCTGGTAATTGTTGAAGAATCTCAAGCAACGCATGTTTGATTTTTGACGTTCATTTTTCACCACATTCAGCATGTGAATCAGCAGAGGACTGTGCACCTGGTGGGCCAAGTCTATTGGTGTGTGACCCTATACACACACACACACACACACACACACACACACACACACACACACACACACACATTATGTAGAAACATCTTAAGTACATTCAACAGAAATGGGATGGAGCTGAGCTCAAGTGAGCTTTAAGTGTTCTAGCAAAAGGTTTAAATTCTTATAGTGAGGTCCATAAATATGCTATATGTCCAAAAGTTGGTGGACATCTGACCATCACATCCCAGTCCAGATTTACTCCCCTCCACTATTCGGGGAAGGCTTTCCAATAGATTCTTGAGCATGGCTGTGGGGATTTGTGCTCATTCAGCCACAAGCTCTGTGCGGGCCACTCACGTTTTTCCACTCCAACCTTGGCCATTGCATTGCATTGTGAACAGCTGCATTGTCATGCTGGAACAGGTTTGGGCCCTTTAGTTCCATTTAAGTAAAGTCTTAATGCTACAGCATACAAAGACATCCTATACAATTGTGTGCTTCCAACTTTGTGACAAAAAGTTTGGAGAAAGAACCACATATGGGTTTGATGGTCATGTGTCCACATACTTTTGGCCATATTGTGCACATACAGTGCAGTTAGACAATGACCCAAAGCATACTTTGAAAGAAGCCTTAAAGACTTTTTAAGGAAAAGAAGTGGAATATTCTGTAATGACCAAGTTAACCACCTGACTTGAATCCAACTGAGAATGCATTCCACTCGCTGAAAGCAAAACTGAAGGCAAAATGCCACAAGAATATATAAATAGTGCTGTAATTTCTAAACTGTTAACCTGATTTAGATGTCTATACCCTCAGATTAAAGCTGAAAGTCTGAAATCTGAGCTCATACAGTGGCAAAAAAGTATGTGAACCCTTTGGAAAATCTAATGTTGCATACTGCATTTATGTATAAATTTGTCTTAAAATCTGGTTAATCTGAATCTATGTTACAGTAATCAACAAACACTAACAACACACAAATTATTGTATTGTTCTTGCACATATTGAATATATCATTCAAACATTCACAGTATAGGTTGGAAAAAAATATGTGAAACCCTAGGCTAATGACTTCAACTACTACTTCTTTCGGCTTGTCTCTTCAGGGGTCGCCACAGCGAATCATCACTCTCCACCTATCCCTATCTTCTGCATCCTCAACACTTGCACCCACTAGCTTCATATCCTCATTTATTACCCCCATATACCTCCTCTTTGGCCTTCCTCTTCACCTCCTGCCTGGTAGCTCCATGTCCAACATTCAGTATATACCAATATACTCACTCTCCCTCCTCTGAACATGTCCAAACCGTCTTAATCTGGCCTCCCTGACTTTGTCCCCCAAACGTCCAACATGAGCTGTCCCTCTGATGTACTCGTTCCTAATCCTGTCCAACCTCGTCACTCCCAAAGAGAGCCTCAACATCTTCAGCTCTGCTACCTCTAGCTCTGACTCCTGTCTCTTCCTCAGTGACACTGTCTCTAAACCATACAGCATGGCCAGTAGGCTAATGACTTCAACAAAAGCTAATTAAAGTCGGAAGTTGGCAAACCTGGCTTCCAATTAATGAGACAAGATTGGGGGTGTGGGTTAGAGCTACGTTGACAAATAAAAAGCAATCAAACATTTTGAGTTTGCTATTCACAAGAAGCATCTGCTGATGTGAATCATGCCTCACATAAAAGAGATCTCAGAAGACCTATGATCAAGAATTGTTGAGTTGCATAAAGCGCTCTGAAAGAGCTTAGACATTCATCTGTCCACTATTAGACAAACTGTCTATAAATGGAGATGATTTAGTACTCTGGCTACTCTCCCTAGAAGTGGCCATCCAGCCAAGATGACTCAAAGGGCACATCACAGAATTCTCAATGAAGTAAAAAAAGAA
This sequence comes from Pangasius djambal, assembly GCA_022985145.1. Taxonomy (NCBI): domain Eukaryota; kingdom Metazoa; phylum Chordata; class Actinopteri; order Siluriformes; family Pangasiidae; genus Pangasius; species Pangasius djambal. The sequence continues at coordinate 24,702,339 of CM040985.1, read as the reverse complement.
CCCTATGTGAGACTTGAAGAAATCATTGGAACTGGTAAATCTCTGGTCATGAGTCTACTATACGGATAATATTACACAGGCATGGTGTCCATAAACTTTATTTATACTGTTATTTGTCTCATATAAATATTTGGGGTGAATGACCTATTTAGCATTAGTATTTAACTGTAATTTGAATCATAGATTTTCTCACACTGGCGTTCTGTAGCTCCACGCTGGCTCCAGAATCCAGCAGGATGTGTGCAGCATCAACATTACCAGCAAGCACGGCACAGTGCAGTGGTGAGTTCCTGTTCACCTTATCTACTGCATTTACTGATGCGTTACACCGCAGTAAGAAGTTTGTCGGTTCTGGACTGTCACAAGCAAAACACACAACACAGCAGGAAGGATCAGTATCTGTGATTCATTTAAAAAAGTTTACGGTGTTTTTAAATGTCTGTCTGAGTGGCTGCATTCTGAATAAAGTTTTAATATCAGGTGATAAATACTTGATGATCAGTACGATAAGAGTAGGATAAAAGCAAAAACAGATTCCTGTTTTTTGGCTGACAGGGGCAGTACCTGATGCTATTGTAGCCCACAGCAACCACCTAGCAAAACCCTAACAACCTCTTTGCAACACTTCAGAACTTGCTTATGCTATGTAATCACTCTGTATTTTCTTAAGGAAATGCATTTTTCTGTTTCTTTGGAAACTGTTCTTGGTGTTACTGAGTTTGCTGAGTATACCACATTGCACTTGGAGACTTTCCATTCATTAGTCATGCTCAAATCAACTGATACTAAATAATAAAAAGCAAATAATGTTACCCAATAATTTTCTGAGCAGCCAGCATCAGTGAGGTCTGTCCGTTTGCATCTGGAGCATCAACTTCCTGTAAACAAACACAAATGTTCAATACTTACCATGAGGAATGATACAGGTATACATATAATCTTTTTGTAAAAGTAGTAATTGGTGACTGATTCATCACTGTTATGCACATTCTGATCATCACTGTGGTACTGATCTCACTGCTCACATCTACTGTAGTTTAATTTGCATGACTCATTATAACTGATCAGAAGAATTTACGGCAATGCTGGGCACAAAAATGTGTGCCTACATGTACTGTGCATAGGATCATCTAAACGGAAACCAGAGATATAGTCTGAAAGGAAAACACATATATTGAAACAAGCACATCACTCTATACAATTAAAAAAAGCTTGGTGGGATGCTGGGAACATCGCTGCAGTTCTAGAAAGTATCCTAGAACTGCAGTGATGTTATCAGAGTCCCACCAAGCAGTTGCTGTAGGTGTTAACTGCCATTTGTGTGTATGTCTTTTGCGCTTTTGGTCTTATCTCTGCTCTTCAAATAAACAGTAGTTGTGGAAAATGTTGAGTATATTGTGCTGGCTGAGAGTTAATTATATTTGTGGTGGAAACTCCATAATTAGTTCGAGATTACATACCAGCTCCAGGTTAGTGGGGAAGTATCTCTCACCTGACCCTTGGCTATCAGATATGCTGCTATAGGCATGTGTTGGAAAAGCACAGCGAGATGGAGGCCACCGTATCCCTCTCCATCCGCAAGAGATGGATCAGCACCGTAACGCATCAGCTGGATCACCATCTGCAAGTGACCCTGCCTGAGAAAACAGCACCACACATCAGATAACTAGACTGAGCTACGAAGCATAGTAGCAACTGCTCCAGCAGTAGGCTTACTGCTGTTTTAAAGTCTAAACAGCAACTGATCAAGTCTGTGCCAAGCTTTGTACTTAAAACTAAAAACATGCTGCAAAAGTAACATTTTCAATGCAGTAAAATGTCTAAAACAAGTGTAAATGAGAACACAATATGTTGTTTGTCACTGTTATGATTTGAGTTGTGTATTATGTGTGACACTAGGCCTGTCACATTAATTATTGACTTATCGTGCAATATATGGACATGACCTCAATCATTTTTGCTGACCCCCATATTGCCCATTGTGTTTACATGTGCAGTTGTTTCCATAAGAATGAATGTTACCAACATTTTAGCCATTCTCACTGCTCTTGTCCTCTCATCTGCTCCAGGGCTGTCAAATTAAAATTCAGACTTCAAATATTTGTTGAATTTAAGATAAAAATGCACATCTGAATGCAAAAGCTGTGTGCATTCAAATTTAAGATGTGTAGCAAGCACCAGCACTGATTTTAATTAAAACATACTGTTGAAAAAATGACACACAAGCTATTAACAATCCACTAACAAAGTTTTTTGAAGGAGAAAAAAAAACTAACAATAATGTCGGGGATTAACCTGCTTAAGCTGCGTGAGCTGAAGCTGAACAGTGAATGAACACCAGTAAACTGAAGCGCTTTACTAGCTGGTTAATGAACTCATCCAAACGCATCCTATACACATATGAGATTATTTAGACATCTACATAACATAAATGTAATATTACAACTTGCTGCTGCACCAAATGACACGAATGCACAAGTGAACTTCATCTTAAGTAACACGCTAGGTAGAATGGCAAGTCACGTTGTGAATACGCTCTTTCCGTAAAAACGCACACAAACATGGACAATAAATAACTAAAGCATAAAGAATTCACAATATTGTATTACAATAGTGTACTCAATGCAATGTTATTATTTCAGAAAATCAGGTTTTCACAACAAGGGCAGTTTTCACATTTTTTTGTTGATACATGTTTAATATATTAAATATTGAATATTTAATTTTCTCATCGATTAAAATGCCTAATGGCTAATATTCAAAGCTTTTTTTTTTTGTCAGAGTAAAACTGATTAAAATGAATAAATCTGACAAAATATTGACAAAATGTAAAGGATATTTTGTCAGAAGACAAAATCTATGACTAAAAGCAGTATGAAAAATAACACTAGGTTGAATCTTTTGATTTTATAATTTTGTGCACTTTAGTTTAAAAATAAATGCACTTTGTTAACAGTCAGATTTGTTCTTTGCAATAAACAATATAACACAGTGCTGTTTGATTTGTATTTATTCGTTGTGCCCTATTGTGGACTGTTAATTAAAAAATTTAGTGGGTTTTTTTCACTTTCCAATTCCGATGTCTGAATAATCTTAAGAATTAAAGGTTTGCTCTTTGGAAAGGGTGTACTTGCATTATTATGCCATTATATTCTCATTATACCAGTGCCATAAAATGGTCTTAAAATGACAATGTTTATCTCAATTATTTCTGGTACAATATATCATCCAACAATAGTAGTTATCGTGACAGGCCTATATGACACAGCAATCAGATTTTTAATTAAATTCTATATTATGTGTAGATAATTTTCAACAACAACCATTCATTCATCTTCAGTAACCATTTTATGCTGGAAAGCATTGTGGTGGATTTGGAGCCAACCCCTGACACAGCTAACAAAGGGCGCAAGACTGAAAAAATGGAGCCCAAATGTGACACCAGTGCACATAGTTAAAATCAGGACAAACTTCATGTGAAAACTTCACATTTTACCAACAAAAAATTATATTAAATAATCAAGAAAGTCCAATCCTAAACATTTGATGCGGTGAAATATACAGACTGCAAAAAAGTCCTTATTATATTCAAAAAGGATCCACGTCTGATAAGCTATTTCCTGAAATCTGTAGCACATCATCTGCATATTAATAGTGCACAGCATAATATACATCTGAAACACAGCTAAAGGTTTACTACTTGGTTGTTTATAAATTGGTCCAGCATGAAAAATCTAAATCTGTTTATATTGCTCAGCATTCGTCATAATATACAGGCCCTGATAATCGGCTAAAATGTCCTCACCACAGCTTGACAGTTAGTGTGAGTCATAGAAACCTGGAAGAGTTATGAACAAGACACCCCAAAGATACCATAATACTGATCATCAGTACATCTACATCAGGCTGATGGTTTATGGTCTTTAGTTTACCACAATATCCTTTGCCTTGCTGAAAAAAATTTAAGGTTTCTAAAGTTATGTTTACATGCTGACTTAAAAAATAATCATTTCTATGCATTACAGCAGAACTTGTGTAACTACAACAATGTGCTACTAGGATCAAGATGCACAACAAGTCACGACACAGAGTAACCACAAATCAGGTTATATTTGCATACTATTTTTTCTTCTCTGATACACCTGTGGTTAGTTAGCTAACCTAATCAACTAACATTACATAACTAATTGTTTTTTGGACTTATTTTTTAACTGTACTTCTCAAGGCTAGCCTGGGTTTCAAATGTAAAAAAAAAAAACCCTTCAGCCTATTTGATCTCTGCAAGACACCTACAATTTTTCATCACCACAGTTTTTCATCTAACGTCTGCTCACAGGCAGTGGATACACTTTAAGACTTTTAAAATCAAATTATGAAAAGAAGAGATATCACCACTTATTTTGCAGAGATTACTGATGACTGGAAAACTGGGGAACATACAGGGTGGTTTCACATGTACATCGAAGACAAAAGTTCACATACACATTGACTAAATGTGTAAATTCAAACTAAATTTTTCACAACTGAACACAGTTCATGTTACTATACAGTCCCCTCCGAAAGTACTGGAATGGCAAGGCCAATTCTTTTGTTTTTGCTATACACGAAAGCATTTGGTTTGAGATCAAAAATCGTTTCCTGATATTTACATCTACATGTGTTAAACAACTTAGAACATGGCACCTTTGGGTGGCAGAGCACACAATTTTAGGTGAGAAAAAGTATTTGATCAGACAGTCTTAAAGTAAACAACACTTAATATTTGGCTGCATATCCCTTGCTTGCAATACCTTCATCAAGCCAACTGACGTCACCAAACTGTTACAATCTTCTTTTGTGATGCTTTTCCCGGCTTGTACCGTAGCTTCTTTCATCTTGTTTTTTATTTTTTTTTATTTTTAATAAAAATAAGGTGTTAAGGGGAGGTGTTTGTGTACTCCTCAATCTCCTCAGGAGGTGAAATACATGCTCAACTGAATCCCAATTAGATGATTAGAGGATACATTCTCTGTAAATTGGCAGACAGAATGTTTCTGTAGACTTCTAAATTCATTCTGCTGCTATCATCATGTGTTATATCATCAATAAAGATTAGTGAACCAGTTCCAGGAGCAGCCATGCTAGCCCAAGCCATGACACTACCTCCACCATGCTTGACTGATGAGTTTGTATGTTTTGGATCAGGAGCAGATGCTTTCTTTCTCCACACTTTGGCCTTTCTATCACTTTGATAGAGGTTAATGTTCATTCCAGAGTTTTTTGTGGTTCTGTCATCAACTGCTGTTGTTTTTCTTGGTTGACCTGTATGATTCATTCTGATCCATTTTCCCTCTTGTCTCTGCTTCAAAATGACTTGCTTTTCTCTGATAGACAGCTCTCTGGTCTACATGTTGGTTTGTCCTTTTTAACAACAAAGGCAGTCTTCACAGGAGAATCCCAGGGCTCAGAGCTACTAGTTGTTTAAACAATCAATCTAAGAGCACACCTACTTTTGATCAGTATTTTTGATTTGGATGGACAAAAGCTGCCATGTAAATGATGTAAATATCAAGAAGTGAAAGGTGAAATTCTATAGCAAAGACAGATCTATTTCAGCTTTTCTTTACTATAACAGTGGGTCAAAGTTTGCATACACTTTGTTAGTATTTGCTGCCATTGCCTTTTAATTACTGAATGTGAATCAAATGCTTTTTGTAGCTAGAAATGTTCATGAATCAAATGCATACTTTGCCAGAACCATTTCTCCTGACAGAACTAGTGTAACTCAGCCAGGTTTTTGGGCCTCCATGCTCAGACATGCTTTTTTGGTTCAATCCACAAATGTTTTACTGGATTCAGGTCAGGGCCTTGTTGATGGCCACTCCTTTTATTTTTACTTTGTTTTACTTAAGCCATTTTGTTACAACTTTGGAAGTGTTCTTAGGCTCACTGTCCTGCTGGAAGACTCAGTTGCGACAAAGTTTTAACACTATGGATGATGTATTAAGGTGATGCTTCAGTATTTCTAGATAATCCTCCATCCTCATGATGACGTCTATTTTTTATGAAGAGCACGAGTCCCTTTTCCAGCAAAACTCCCCCACAACATGATGCTGCCACTCCCATGTTTCACACTTGGTGTTCTTCACATTAAAAGTCTCACCCATTTTCTTTCATGCATATTGCTGATCATTTTGTCCAAACAGTTCAATTTTCGTTCAATTTGACCAGAGAACAGTCACACTTCCAGCTGGTGTTCTCCTGCCAACATCAGTTTGGCTTTTTTATGCCAGTCTTAGAGTAAGGGCTTCTTCCTTGCAAGACAGCCTTTCACACCATGAGTAGGACTCTCTTAACGGTAAGTGTACATATTTGGTACCTGATGCCTCCAACTCCTTTATCAGCTCCTTTGTTGTTTTCAAAACCAAAGTTTGTTGGTCCTTCAAAGTTAATGTACGTTTCTTTCCTGAACAGTGCAGTGTCCTTGTGGTCCCAAGAGTTTTATATGTGCATACAGTTATTTGTACAGATGCTCCTGGTACCTTCAGATGTTTGGAAATTGTTCCTAACAAGGAACTGGACTTGTGGAGGTCTGGGCTGAGTTGTTTGGATTTTCCCATGGTATCAAGGGCAAAAAGGCACTGTGTCTAAATGTAGGCCAGGTGCATTAACTCATAATTATGAAACCCACTGGACCCGCTGGAATTCTGATATAGTGAATTAAAGCTGAAATAAATCTGTCTCTAATGGCTTGTTTTAAAATTACCTCTAAAATGAAAAGTAGATGCCCTATTTGAGTTTCTAAAAGAAACATATGGTAACAAGAAATGTGTGGAATGTCTTTACCCTAAACATTGGCCTCAACCTTAGTTCTTTTTAAATGAATCACACTCAATACTGTTAAAGTGGACCTGAAAGGGACCTAGCTGCAAAGCCTGCAGTATTTTGGTGTTCACAATACAAGTGGACTTTCAGGACATTTTACCAATTGAAGAGCTCTTAGATATTTGTTCACATCATAGCTGCTTTTATCATATATAGCTGCTTTAGCTGCTATATGACAATTAATTATAGATAATGTAATCAAAAATTGTTATTTTACATGATGGTATTATTTGGCTATGGATAAAAATAGAGAATGCAACAAACAGAACTGAAGTGTGTGCAAAAAAGAAAGCAATGAAGAGAGGGTTTCAAAACCCTTGTGAGTAATGTACAGTAACTACTTTTCCTGTCACTGACACATTATTATTAGAGGCCAAGTATTGAAGGTTATCTTCTTCCTATTATTATTATTATTATTATTTTTATTATTATACTTTCACAAGGGGGTCTATGGCAGACAACAGAACACTTCATAGGCTTTTAATGAAATTTGGCAAAGTGCTAGAGAACAGTCTCAGCTACCTTCACAGTATTTTTGGTGTACACCAGTCAAGGCCAATTTGGACATACACTGCCCTCCAAAAGTTTGGAAACGCCTGAACAAAATAGGGTTTTTGGGCAATATCAGCATAAATCCTCTTTAGTTAGTGACCATTTTGCATTGATAATAAGGGACAACACTAGGCATCCGAGCAGTCAGTTTATTCAAACATTGACTTGATATATTACTCCAAGCCTCCTGGAGGATTGCCCAAAGATG
>CM040985.1:24683057-24694615 GCA_022985145.1 Pangasius djambal | reverse complement strand
CCAAAATTTGAGTATTTTTCTATGTTATGTTCATGTTTATGTTCATAAACTTTTTATTTAATAAAATATGTTTTCATAGTTTGTGTTGTCCCTTATTATCAATGCAAAATGGTCACTAACTAAAGAGGATTTATGCTGATATTGCCCAAAAACCCTATTTTGTTCAGGCATTTCCAAACTTTTGGAGGGCAGTGTATGTTTACAATGATAACTGCAAACACAATGTCGTAGAAACGCAATTCCACTTTCCTCTGATTCTTTGTGGAGACCATAATGTTAATTTCCACCATATTGGATTTTTTTTTTTTCAGAAACAGTTTTTTTTGCACTTTTTCTCCTTGTTCAAAAATCACCATATCAGAGCATTGTGAGATCAGCCAGTTTCTCTGATTTTTGATATACAGGACAGTTTGTCCATAACACACAAATGAATCTGATGGCAAAGTCACCAAACAGGAAGTGAGGGCATATCTCAGCAAAGGTGTGACCATATTCTGGCCAAACTTTGTAGATAACTCAGGACCTCATCCTAAGGGACTCCAAGACGTTATATCTAAATTCACCACTAGGTGGCACTATAATTTACAAATTCATAAAACTGCCTATGACTTTTGAACTGCTCAACATCAAAAATATACTTTTTTTCTCTTAATTTCCTTTGTCATGCAACAGATTTGGAATTTGTCAAACAGGAAGTTGGCCATTTTGAAATTGGACAAAAATTGTTTTTTTTTTTTTTTTTTGCTTCTTTTCCTACAAATTTTGTCCAATCATGATGAAATTTTGATCACAGCATTGTGAGATCAGTCTAAAAAAAACTTGTTTCTAGGATTTTTGATGTGTGAAAATTTGTTCATAACCTGCAAATGAATTTGATGGCTAAGTCATGTGGGCATGTCAGCAACGCTTTTACATATTGACATCAATCATCTCACTTATACACTACATGGCCAAAAGTATGTGGATGCCTGACCATGACCCCCATATGTGGGCCTTTCCCAAACTGTTGCCACAAAGTTAGAGGCAAACGATTATTTAAAATATCTTTGTAATGCTGTAGCATTGCAACTTCCCTTCACTGTAACTAATCCCAACTAAGCGAAAAACCTGTTCCAGCATGACAATGTACCTGTGCACAAAGGATGCTCTATAAAGACATGGTTTGCAAAGATTGATGTGGAAGAACCTGAGTGTCCTGCACAGAGCCCTGATCTCAACCCCACTAAACACCTTTGGAATGAACTGAAATACTTACTGTATGCCAGGCCTCCATACCTGAGATCAGTACCTGACCTCACTAATGCTCAAAATATAGTGGAAGTCATTCCCATAAGAGTGGAGGCTTTTCTAGCAGCAAAGGGGAGACCAACTCCATACTAATGCCATGCCTTTGGAACAGGATGCTCAACAAGAACGTGTGTGTCATAGTCAGGCGTCTACATACTTTTGGCCATATAGTGTACAGCTGAACTGGAATTTGGTTTACCGCATCTCTGTACTATTCTTTAAGTGCATTTCTTATAAGCATTAGGCTACTTCAAAAACATGGCCACTGTCAGCCAATCAACTTGCAGCAGGCATTTCACATCACAAACTTAATAATGTTACCATGTACGTTAAGTCCAGGGGCATTATTTGTTGCTTGGAGCCCGAAGACCACCTCTTAGGGCTATATTTATTACTGTAATTGTACTTGACCTGTACTGCATTTATTAAGCGATAAATAGGTAACACCATATATGTGTATGTATATAATTTACCTTATGGCCCAGTGGAGTGGTGTAGAGTTTAAATCTCCACCCAACTGATCCACAACTGCACCTTTAGATATATAATACCTGTAACACACAGATCCAATATTATTAAGCCACATGTAAACATAGCCAATGACAGAATGTGCAATTGTGTATGTAACCATTTTGGTTTTTGTTTCAATAATTTAGTATGAGTCTAAGCTGCATTGATCTCCTTTTTTGGCAAATTTCTTTTATTTATTAGTAGTTTCTAAATTCTCAGATATGAATAAGCGAACCGACATTTTTGTATAGACAATTTTTGAATAATAAAACGTTTTTAAACATGTTTTCCTCTGTGCTATAAAACTTTCCTTTGTGCTACTGAACCTTTTGAACCTAAATGGGTGAGGCCTGAAGTCCGGTAATCAGCTAGAATTAAATAAAAATTACAAAACTACACAACCAAACAAAAATGCAAAAATATATTTAATATATTGCATTAAACTTTTACATTTTAAATGTTATAAACTTTCAGAAACTTTTATTATTTAACCTTTAACCTATTAACATTATAACCTTTTAACACTTTAAACTTTTAACCATTTAAAATCTTTTAACATTTTAAAGCCAATAACAGTGAAACATTGTACTACCATTTAATCAGCTTCTTTAGCATGTTTAGTAGGTTGTCAAGCCAACACAAAAGTTCATCCATTAAAACAAAACTTATTAAAATGAAATAGACTAGTGAAATCATACTTGATGAGATCTGCTCTGTTATTAATGGCTGCCCAGTGCAGCAAAGTGACATTTTCTTTATCAGGCTGTCGAACATCATAACCCGCTTCGACCAGCTCTTTACACCGATCAAATGCGCCAAACCTGCAAAACAACAAAACATATTTAGCTCTTTTTTAGTGTGTACTGAATTCCTAGTGTCTGAGCATAGTGGTTGACTCTGTGGAGCAGTGAGTAGCTCCTGGGTTCCCTGAATTAATACTGAGCTTGGGTTATTGTCTGTGAAGAATTTCCCATGTCTAAATCACCCATTGCGGGAAAGGTACAAGGTTCAACCTGCTGGTATATATGGCATGATCATTTAAATGAATTATGCAAATCCAAATATCACACCTACAATCAGTTACATTTATTTGTTTGGCAGATGTTTCTAAACAGCACCCATACAGTGCTGGTGAGTGCTCACAAACCATAATAAAAAGGTTTTTTTTTTTTTTTTAAAAGGTTCATTTTAGGCTTTGTAGGCCATTGTAGGCTTCAGTAACATTATAACTGCAAAGACTAACATGAATATTAATTAACTTACACTATATAGCCAAAAGTCTGTGGACACCTGACCCATATGTGGTTCTTTCTCAAACTGTTGCCACAATATTGGAAGCACACAATTCATTCATTCACGAACATCTTTGTATGCTGCAGCATTAAAAATTTCCTTCACTGGAACTAAGGGGTCCACATCTGCTCCAGCATGACGATGCCCCTGTGCACAAAGCGAGCTCCATGAAGGTTGTGTGAAGGTTGGAGTGGAAGAACTCGAGTGTCCTGCACAGATCCCTGACCTCAACCCCACTGAACACCTTTGGGATGAACTGGAACACCGACTGAACCCCAGACCTCCTCACCAACATCAGCGCCTGATCTCACTAATGCTCTTGTAGCTGAATGAACACAAATCCCCACAGCCACGCTCCAAACACGAGTGGAAAGCCTTTCCAGAAGAGTGGAGGTTATTATAAGACCAAAGGAGTGACTAAATCTGGAATGGGATGTTCAGCAAGCACATATGAGCGTGATGGTCAGGTGTCTACATACAGTCAGGTCCAAAGGTATTTGGACAGTGACATAATTTTTGTAATTTTGCCACTGAACACCACCACAATGGATATGAAATAAAGCAATCAAGATGTGATTGAATTGTAGACTTTTAGCTTTAATTCAAGGGGTCTAACAAAAATATTGCATTAACCGTTTAGGATACAGCCATTTTTACAGAGCCATTTACACAAGCTCAAAAATAATTGGACAAACTAACATAATTATAAATATACTTAGATGCAAATCCTTTGCAGTCAATGAGTACCTGAAGTCCGGAACCCATGGACATCACCAAATGCCGAGTTTCCTCCCTGGAGATGCTTTGCCAGGCCTTTACTGCAGCTACCTTCAGTTTCTACTTATTTGTGGGTCTTTCTGCCTTCAGTTTTGTCTTCCGTAAGTAAAAAGCATGCTCAGTTGGGATGAGGTCAGGTGACTGATTCGGCCATTTAAGACTATTCCATTTCTTTGCCATAAGAAGCTCTTGAGTTGCTTTCGCGGTATGTTTGGGTCATTATACATGTGTACTGTGAAGCGTCGGCCCATCAGTTTTGCAGCATTTGACTGAATCTAAGCCCACCACCTTGAGCATGTTCTGGGTTTTTCTTCACCAAGGAAAGAATTCTGAGATCATCCACTTTAGTTGTCTTCCATGGTCGTCCAGACCTTTTGGTCTTGCTGAGCTCGCCAGTGCAGTATTTGACTGAATCTGAGCAGAATGAATACCTCTATACACTTCAGAATTAATCCTGCTACGTCTATCAGAAGTCATTTCATCAATAAACACCAGTGACCCAGTTCCAGTGGCAGCCATACATACCCATGCCATAACACTTCCTCCACCATGTTTGATAGATGATGTGGTATGCTTTGGATCATGAGTGCTTCTTTATTTTCTCCATATTCTTCTCTTCCCATCATTCTGGTACAAGTTATTCTTGGTTTCATCAGTCCAAAGAAACTTGTTCCAGAACTGGACAGGGTTTTTCAGATGTTTTCTAGCAAACTCTAATCTGGCCTTTCTATCCTTGAGTGGTTTGCATCTTGAGGTAACCTGTCTGTATTTACATTCATGAAGGTGTCTCTTGATTGTAGACTTTGATAATGATACACCTACTTTCCTAAGAGGGTTCTTGACTTGGCAAGATGTTGTGAAAGAGTTTTTCTTCTCTAAGGAAAGTATTCCGTTATCAACCACTTTAGTTGTCTTCCGTAGTCTTCCAGGCTGAGCTCACTGGTATCCTTCTTTTTAAGATAGTACCAAATTGTTGATTTGGCCAGTCCTAAAGTTTCTGCTATCTCTCCGATAGGTCTGTTTTTTATATCCAGCCTAATTATGGCCTCCATCACTTGCAGCAACAACTCTTTGGACTGCATATTAAGTTTCCCATGAACAGATACCAAATGCAAAATCAACACTTGGAAGCAACTCCAGAACTTGTATCTTAATTTGTCATGAAATAATGAGGAAACAGGCCACACCTTGCCATGAAACTGCTTATTATTCAATTGTCCAATTACTCAGGTAGTCATTGATTGCAAAGGATTGCATCCAAGTATATTTATAATTATGTTAGTTTGTCCAATTACTTTTGAGCCTGTGATAATAGAGGGACTCTGTAAAAAAAAAACCAGCTGTAATTCCTAAACAGTTAATTTTTGTTAAACCCCTTGAATTAAAGCTGAAAATCTGCAATTCAATCACACCTTATTAATTCTTCTCATATTTACTAAGAACCATGTGTGTGCAGAGCTTACTGTGTGGCTTTGACAATGTCCCAGCTGCTGCTGTCATCAATGTGAGTGTATTTCTTTGGCTGCTGTGTTGGGTCCAACATGGCTTCACTCCTCTGCAGGAACTGGAAACTGGGCATGAAGCCATGTGAGTGGCCACCATGTACATCATGCGTACCATGACTGCTTTGCCCATCATTACCATGGCTGTGAGTGTGACACTGCAGAGAAAAATAATGACTAAATCACTGCCAACAATTGTTTATTCCATCAGCTATCAACCACTGTTCAACATAGAGAAAAAACTTTTAATTCAAAACTGTCTCTCAACTCATCATAGGTTTGGTATGATCAAAAACAATACTGCCAAAGTGCCTGAAATGTTACACATTTAATACAAATTAACTGTGGTCATAATAAATAGTTTCTGATGAAATACGAAAAAGGTAGCAAAAGCTAAAATTCAAAGTTCAAAGCGTTTATTGTCATGTGTACAGTGAGGAAAAACAAGTTTCCCTGTACAATGAAATTCTTTCTTTGCTGTCCACATTGAATGCCAAGACAAGTGCAAACTATGTAAAATAAAATTGCAAAAGTAGAAATATAGATTATGTATATAAAAACATTAGTAGCAGCCATCTTGAGGCCAAATCACTTTCTTCCTCAACACGAAGATGACTATCAGACTCATGAGGCGTGGCCTTCAAGACTTCCTCGGCTTGAAGAATTTTACATTAGAAGCAATTTGGATAATAACAGTTCTAAATTATTTTGTATATTTGATTTTTAATCATACATTTTAAATACATACTTATTCTGGTATCTTAACTCTATAAATGGTATTTATGACCTGATCCATCCTGATGCCCTACTTCTGCTTGGAGCCTCCTTCACCTGAGAATCACTCGCTGATGCTGGCTAGCCTGAGGTTTGCGGTGAGATTGCTGTGAACTGTACCACATGGACACTCTATAGAAAGCTGTGGATGGTACCACTTGAATAGCCTAAAGATTGCACTTGCTAAAAACAGTTTACACTGAATTCTCATTCAGAATATAGTGGATAACTTCACTTGGATAGATTTAAAGCTAAAATCTAATAAAATCAAAAACAACTGTTTAATTTTTTCACAAATTCCTTTAAAATAATATTAATTTGCTTAATAATTTACTTTCTTCATTTTAAAGGAATACTTTAAAATGAAGAAAGTAAATTATTAAGCAAATTAATATTATTTTATACTAACACCCTTTTAACAAAACCTTTAAATACTATATACTTTTGAGTGATTATTACCACACCTGTTGCTTACAAGTACGACCATGAAAAATATTTTACGCATTTAAAGCCTGTCAACCAGGTCACTTTCTTACAAACTCTCTGGCGTCCTTTTGTAGTCCAGTCCAAATGTCTTGTTTTTAATCATACAGTGCGACTGTTTTGTTTTCCTAAATCAGTGAGAGAAACCAATGCCTACTATGAAGCACAGGTGAATCAAGATTAGACCTGTCATGAAAATTATGTTATTGACTTATGGTACAATATATAGACATGACCTCAATCATTTTTGCTGACCCCCATATTGCCCATTGTATTTACATTTAAATTAAAATTCAAACTTCAAATATTCGTCAAATTTAAGATAAAAATGCACATCTGAATGCAAAAACTGTGTGCATTCAAATTTAAGATGTGTAGCTAGCACGAGCACTGATTTTAATTAAAACATACTGTTGAAAAAATTAAAAGCAAGATATTAACAATCCACTAACAATGTTTTTTGAAGGAGAAAAATCTAGAAAGAATGGTTCTAGTGTTTCGAATAATCCAGTCACAGTCATTTTTTCACTTTCCAATTCCTATGTCTGAATATTCTTAAGAATTAAAAGTTCATTACTTATGTACACTTATGTGCATTATTATGCATTATCACTATATTATCATTATACCAGTGGCATAAAATGGTCTTAAAATGACAATAATATCATTTATCGCAATCATTTCTGGAACAATACATCGTCCAACAAAAGTAGTTATAGTGACAGGCCTAGTTAAGACTGGCATGGAGTCACAGATTGTCAAGGACACAGCTAGTGTTCGCACAAGTGAGTGTTAGCACAGCCTACCAATTTAACCCACAAAGGGTTAAATATCCACAATTTAACCCACAAAGGGTTAAATATCCACAATTTAACCCACAAAGGGTTAAATATCCACAATTTAACCCACATGCCTTTGCTTTTTCTGGAGAATCTGGAGAATTTGGAGCAAAAGAATCTTTTTGAACTCTTTGTCATGTTCCTCAAACCATTCCTGAACAATTGTCAGGGCGCATTATCCTGCTGAAAGAGGCCACTGCCATTAGGGAATACTGTTGCCATGAAGGGGTGTACCTGGTCTGCAACAATGTTTAGGTAGGTGGTACGTGTCAAAGAAACATCCACATGAACAGCAGGACACAAGGTTTCCAAGCAGAACATTGCCCAGAGCATCACACTGCCTCTGCTGGGACTCCATAACCTTAGACCTATTGCTTAATAAACCAGCATACTTCAAAGTGCATTCTGGGTTGAGCGAGCGGAGCGGAATCTTAAGAAAGATGCTCTCCGCTCAGGTGGAATTATCAGCGCTCCACAACCCTCTCCGATCCACTCACATGTTCTGGTTCTGACACCCTTCTATCATAGCCAGCACGGGTACTATCTCAGCAATTTGTGCTACAGTAGCTCTTCTGTGGGATCGGACCAGACTAGTCTTCGCTCCCCACGTGCATCAGTGAGCCTTGGGCGCCCATGACCCTGTCGCAAGGTCACCAGTTGCACTTCCTTGGACCACTTTTGGTAGGTACTAACCACTGTATACCGGGAACACCCCACAAGACCTGCTGTTTTGAGATGCTCTGATCCAGTCATCTAGCCATCACAATCTGGCCCTTCTCAAAGTCGCTCAGATCCTTACGCCCTACCTATTTTTCCTGCTTCCAACACATTACTTTCAAGAACTGACTTTTCATTTGCTGCCTAATATATCCCAACCATTGAGAGGTGCCATTGTAACGAGATAATCAATGTTATTCACCTGTCATTGGTTTTAATGTTATGGCTGATCGGTGTATACCGTCTGTGTTGTGTACCCTTAAATGTTGTGATGCAAAGTGGTGACATTTCTTCTGTGGGTTTTATCAAGGGTATCAGGTTAATACTATTTTAAAATTCATCTGAAGTGTAAACAATAAAATTTTAAACAATCAAGTCTAAACAATAAAATTTTCCCTCCATCTTCTATATGCTGGAGATTTGTAGTCTATTAAAATCATATACAGAATAGCTCACGACAGAAACCGATTTAAAAACAATGCTTCCTAAAAATACCAGTTTAGCACAGTGTCTTTAATAGAATGTCTCCTCTATGGAAATTGGACATGGAATAGGACAATGTTCTTCTGATCTATATATACATACATATTCCTAAAACATGCCTTCAAACGTGCTACAAAACTTTCCCTTGTGCTACTGCTCTTTTAGCCAGCTGGGTCGTCTGGATTTTTAAAGGAAATCCTAGTCTCAATTTAAACTGACATGACTGTACTCGTTTACTTTTACTATATATTGCACTGTTTATTTTACTTTAAAGGTACAGCTAAATAATTAGCAACTTTGGCTGTCTGCTGTCAATGCGGTCTAACAGGCTCAAACCCTATTAACTTCCTAGCGTTTTACTTCTGATAATTAAGTAGTATCTGTTAAACTAATATTTATATCGCAAAGTAACTGCAGAAGTTGACTGGCTAGCTAAATAGATACAAGGCTGAATTAGAAATCAACTAGCTCTGTAAGCTAGCTAAATTAGCTCACATACTAAACACAAAATATTTTAAACGAAGCTACTGACAGTAAGGAAACTCACTCACCACACTGCCTTCTTTCCAGTCCATTACTGCTGCATTCAAATGTTGTAGTTTATATAAACTAAAACGACACCAACACTGCGAGGAAAGCTAAAGCTAAAGACTAAAGCGAACCAGCACTGAGCCGAGTTTGCGGTCTACTTCCTGGATACCGGAAACGACTCTAGCACCTTGATTGGTCAGTTTCTAGCGCCGTCATGCAGGTGGAGTGTCGCAACACGACCTTATCGCACATGGTTGAAATTCTAGGCATTGTTTAAAAAAAAAAAAAAAGAAAGAAAAAAAAATTGTGTGTGTACAATATAACTCAAGAATACGGAAGTCCAGCTAGGCCACGCGTTATTTCTTTTTTTCTTGTGTTAGGTATTAAATTCTAAGTTTACTATTCAAGACCAATTTAGAAATCATTTTTGGACACTGTTGGCACTGTGGATACCAGATCCTTGTTCCCTGCCTGATTTGTGCCACACATAAATAATTTGCAGATAAGGTAGCAATTCTGCTGCTCCATCTGTACAATGCATGCATTAACAGTTTAGGGGCGAGTCAATCCGTCACGCATAGCAATAGTTACACGGGGTAGATTTCAGGTTTGAACCCTCCCTGGCATATTTTTCAGTTCCAAATGCTTTATTCCTGGATGGCTAACATACACAGCACAGTTTATTAGGCCTATATATACCTTTTATGAACATCATTAAATCACAAGTATTGTGCACAATGTTATTCAATATCAAAAATTGTTTTGTATAATTTTGTATAATTGCACTGAAATGATTTTCATACACAGTGAGCAGGATGTTCTTCTTTGGTTACTTCACTTTGATATGATAGACTTAAAGTTAAAACTCTAATGAAATCGTAAATGACTCCGATGCTCATATTCAAGCTCCTTTCAACACACTTGACACAACAGCACTGTTTGACTCTATAGTATACAGTTTTAGAAGATACATTATTTATAATCTCGCTGTTATATAGTGATATTTATAATAGGGAAGAAGAAAAGACTTCCAGGTCACATTTATAAGATAAAATGTAATTTCCTACCTATTGCTAACATCTTAGATTAATAAGAAATTCATTTTTGGCTACACTACCGCAAGTAAGAGGAGGTGCATGTGATACAGGTCTGTTCTGCTATGGCAGAAAGAAAAAGACACTTGTAAACAATCTAGTAAACAATAATGAGGCAAAATATGAGGAATGGATGACTTGTTTACTGGTGCACAATAAAGATTTTATGTTATTATAATTCCAACTAGGAGTCCATATCTGTCAAAATATATCAGATTTGTGATGGATATCATACTGTTAATTTCCCAAGTGGGAGAAAAGTGAAAATTTGAGAGTGACAATTTGGGAAAGGTTTATCAATAGAGCCTAAGAAGATGACCATAAAAGTAAAATTGTCTGATATGTCAGTCTGCAACACAATACCCCTTGATTAAATCTGGGTTGAATAAAAATGAGTCATGCCTAGCCAATCCAGGAGCTCATCAATACGAAGCATGGGATAGGTATCAAATGTCAAAACTAGATAGACTATAAAATGTAGTGGGCATTAAGGGAACGGCCCTCTCCTGGCTCAGGTCTTATTTGACGGATCATTATCAGTTTGTAAACGTAAATGGTGACTTCTCTTCTCTTACTAAGGTAAAGTTTGGTGTCCCGCAAGGCTCTGTTTCAGGCTCATTGCTCTTTTCTCTATATATGCTACCTCTGGGCAAAATTATCCGTAAACATGGTCTTAGCTTCCACTGTTACGCTGATGACACACAGTTGTATATTTCAAAGCCATATGATAGAGACCAGCTTAATAAAGTTGAGGAATGTGTAAAAGACATTAGAAACTGGATGCTTATTAACTTTCTCTTACTTCATTCTGACAAGACAGAAGTACTTGTACTAGGACCACATGCAGTTAGAAGTAAGCTTTCTGATTGCATAATAACTCTGGATGGCCTTTCTGTTTCATCATCTGCAGCAGTAAAAGACCTTGGTGTGATTATCGACTCTAGTCTTTCTTTTGAAGCTCATGTAGATAATATAACTAGGATTGCTTTTTTTCATCTCAGAAATATTGCTAAAATAAGAAATATATTGTCACTACACAATGCAGAAAAATTAATTCATGCTTTTGTTCCCTCTAGGTTGGATTATTGTAATGCCTTACTGTCTGGATGTTCCAGTAGATGCATAAACAAGCTCCAGTTAGTCCAGAATGCAGCAGCAAGAATCCTTACTAGAACCAGAAGATATGACCACATCACCCCTATCTTATCTACACTGCATTGGCTCCCAATCAAATTTCGTATTGATTATAAAATACTACTATTGACCTA
>CM040985.1:24663801-24682957 GCA_022985145.1 Pangasius djambal | reverse complement strand
TTCCTTCCTATTTTGTCAACCAAATAGAAGGTGCAAATGGCAGGTAGAACTGTTGCTCTGAGATGATACTGGCACTCTTTTGCTTGCTAATACATGTGAGATGACAATGTGTCTGACCAGATAGCTTTCATTACTTAATTATTTAAATAGCTATGTTGCGAGCTTACTCTTCACTATGTTTAAATGCTAATCTGTAATTGTATGCACATATACGATGAAGTGCATGGTGACTCACTTACAGATAACCTGTGATTAGACACAGAATGCAATGTCACAATAATTTTGGTAACTGAAATAAAAGTTTAATAGTAATCATGACTTTTGCCCATTCTTCCATACCCTCTCACTCATTTATGTTGTCTCACCATCTTTCCATTTACCCCCAGGTGCCAGGAATCATCAGTTCTTTGTCCTTTTTCTTATGACGCTAAACCTCCTTTGCGGCTGGATGCTGTACAGCAGTGTTATGTGTAAGCCACTTTCTGTCATTAGCAGCGACACTAATGCTAATTATGACTTATTAAGCATCTCTATGTATTGTGTTTGAATGTGTGTGTTTGTGTCTGTATGTGTCCATATGCACACACAGACTGGTCGCGGAGGTGTGATAGCAGGGTTTCAGATGGGGTATGGGAAACGATCATTGAGCTGTTTACCTGCTCACCCTGGATCACATATATTTGCATCATCACCCTGTTCCACACAGCCTGGGCCTCAGTCACACTCACACAGCAGCTTTACCAGGTATGCACAGACACCTCAAGGCTAGGTACCATCTCTGTTCTTCAGCAGCTGCTGACAGTAACGCACGTATTTTTTTTTCGTTCTCAGTACCACTCAATTTCTGTTCTGAATTTCCAACATCTTTCTTTGTCTTTCATTTTGATAGATTGCATTTCTTGGACTGACGACTGCAGAAAGAGCGAGTTTGCTGCATGGACATAGGAAACTCCCTCACGCTTACTCTCTCAGGCAGAACCCATTCAAGTAATGACACTTCACTTACAAAGACAACTCCAGTAATCATTTAGTGATGCCTATATACAGACAAATAAAAGGACAAACAGGTGACTGTTACTGTGGGGTTGTGGAGGGGAGGACGTTTTTGTGCCATTGTACTGGAATGGCAATTCTTAAATTTTTCCTTTACACTGAAGATATTTGGGTTTGAGATCAAAAGATGAATATGAGATGATAGATCAGAATTTCAGTTTTCATTTCCTGATATTTACATGTAGATGTGTTAAACAACTTAGAACATGGCACCTTTGGTGGCAGACCACCCAGTTTTTTGGTGAGCAAAAGTGTTGTAACAGATAGTCTTAAAATAATTTAAGTAAATAATGCTTAATATTTGATTGCATATCCCTTGCTTGCAAAAACTGCATCAAGTTGCGACCCACTGACATCACCAAACTGGTGCATTCTTATTTTGTGATGCTTTTCTAGGCTTGTGCCGCAGCTTGTTTGTTGTTGTTTGTTTTGGGGGGTTTATACCTTCAGTCTCCTTCAGGAGGTGAAATACTGCTCAACTGGGGTAAGGTCTGGTGATTGACTTGGCCAGTCTAAAACCTTGTGTAGGAATTACGGCACTTTTTGTATATGGAACCTTCCCCCATTTTAAGGGACCAAATGTAATTGGCAAACTGACATTTGTTTTATGATTATATCAATTTTAATACTTGCTTGCAAATCAAGGCACTGTTTCCTGAGATTCCTGTTCTTGAATCTGTACAATATAGTCCATAATGTTGAATGTTAAAGTATTTACGTTATGGACTAATACTGAATGTAAAAACTTTGGATTTTAATTTAGTCAGTTCACACATTGATTTTATTTGAGATCAAAGATTCAAACTTAATTTGGTGGGCAGGTTTGAACCTTTACCAGGCCTATCCCATATGTTGACAGTGTTCCAAATGACAGGGCATGAGGGCCCACTGCATGGTTTCAGAAGTATTGAAAATAATGTAAATTCTATGTTATGGAATCTCATCCCAGTTATATTCAAAGGATTCATAGGTTTTATTTGTCACATACACAGTGCAGTGTGGTTGACAATGGGACTGTGCACTAAGCTACTAAGCAAGTAAAAGAGTAATAGAGAGTAATAATAAGAAAAAATATATATACACTCACCATCCACTTTATTAGGAACACCTGTACTCCAAAACTGGACAGCTGAAGACTGGAAAAAAGACCAGGTGATTTTTTTTTTTTTTTTTTTTTTTTTTTTTTTTTTTTTTTTTTTTTTTTTTTTTTTTTTTTTTTTTTTTTTTTTTTTTTTTCCCCCCTCTCTTCTCCCCCCCCCCAATCTTCAACTGTCCAGTTTGGGTGAGCCTGTGCCCATGATAGCCTCAGATTCCTGTTCTTGGCTGACAGGAGTGGAATCCAATGTGGTCTTCTTCTGTTGTAACCCATCCACCTCAAGGTTCGATGTTGTGCATAAAAAACATTGTGCATCCTGAGATGCTTTTCTGCTCACCACAGTAGAGTGTGATTATATGAGTTATTATATCCTTCTTGACAGCTCGAACCAATCTGGCCATTTTCTGCCACAATCAAAGTCACAGATATCACACTTTTTCATTCTGATGTTTGATGTGAACATTACCTGAAACTCTTGACCTGTATCTGCATGATTTTTTGCATTGTGCTGCTGCCACAGATTGGCTGATTAGATAACTGCATGAATATGTAAGTGTACAGGTGTTCCTAATAAACTGGACAGTGAGTGTATATCGATGCAATATGTAGACGTAATACATATATTACAAAAACAAAATAAAATAGAGAAAAATGCAAAAGGAATGTAATAAATAAAGAATATGTTAAATATGATAGGGCAGTAACAGTGGGAGAGGAAGGATACCCTGCCATGTGTAACCTGTAGTTGTGAAGTGGTGTGCAGTGAGCCTAGTAGAGCCTAGTAGAGGAAATGTGACTGGCAGACAGTCTAAAGTGCCAGTGCAATAAAGTAGCATGTGCAAAGTAGTTAGAGTCCGGTTAGTTGGAGTTCAGAATCTTAATGGCCTGTGGATTAAAGCTTTTCCTAAGTCTTTCAGTGTGGGCCATGTGACTGCAGTTTGCAGTCTGAACAGTCCATGCCTGGAGTGGGAAGTGTCCTTGATGATTTTCAGGGTTCACAGCCTAACCCGCTTGAAGTAGGTATACTGCAGGGAACGTATCACTTACTGCAGGGTGTGGTGGTCATGAATGGGGCAGTTGCCATACCAGTTAATGATGTTACCTGCTGTCAGGATACTCTGCACTGTGCAGGTATAAAATCTTTAGAATTTGGGAAGAGTCTTTAGAATGTGGGCCTTAAACTTCGAGTTGTCTTGGGTGGTAAAGCCATTCCCTTGCCTTCTTTATTGTGTTGTGGATATGGAGTGACCAGGAGAGGTCTTCAGGGACGTGCACACTGAGGTATTTGAAGCTGGTCACTCTTTCCACTAACCCTAATCCATGCTTTGCTTGTTTTACAAAATGCAAACTAAAGAAAAAGTCAGAAATAAATACAGAAAAAAAGGCTCAGTGATGTTTCCTCTTCTTTCTCTCTCTCTCTGTGTGTTTGTGAAGCCGTGGCGTGCTGAAGAACCTGGTGAACTTCTTCCAACTGCGCTGCTGCGGTTTGTGCAAGCCACTCGTGTTGGACTGGACTCAGGAGTTTCCCATGAGTTTAAACCGAGGCCATCAAATGTTTAGCAGCCTAGATGCCGTCTGAGATCACATATATTACTGAGCATTCAAATTTGTCATATTTGTATTGTGATGAAGGCCAGATCACTTACTGCACACCAGGCACATTTTACATAATCTGCCTTACTCTGTGATACATTTGACCAAAAATACATGTCTCTCAGGCATGTGCCAATATTTAACTGTACAGTGCCTTGCATTCATCCCCCCTTGAACTTTTCCACATTTTGTAGTGTTGGGTGTATTTGTGGTTTTATATCACGAGTCTACATAAAACAACCCATAATGCTAAAGTGGCAGGAAGAATCAATATCTCTTTCTCTCCCCTTTCAGTCAGAGGCCCACTAGAACAGAGGACCAATCCTGGCATCTGTGAGCTCATGAAAAACCATCCCCACACTGCATGATGGTGGTAGCATCATGTTGAGCATTACCTTTGGTGTGCTTCTGTGAATTATCACTTTACCCAATCATTGTGTTTTGGTGGACGGCCTCCTCTTGGCCCACAGTCTCCAACCAATCAGGAGAAAACTACCGACCGTTGAGGGTAAAGGCTAGCACATGCTTCCTCCGAGACACTGCACCTTTTTGAGCTGCTACTCATGCAGCAATCTGAGAAAAGCGCTATGTGCCCTGTTCTGCATCATCAAAGATTGGGTAAAGGGATAATAATTCAGAGAAGCACACCAAAGGTAATGCTCAACATGATGCTACCACCATCATGCAGTGTGGGGATGGTTTTTCATGAGCTCACAGATGCCCAGGATTGGTCCTCTGTTCTAGTGGGCCTCTGACTGAAAGGGGAGAGAAAGAGATATTGATTCTTCCTGCCACTTTAGCATTATGGGTTGTTTTATGTAGACTCGTGATATAAAACCACAAATACACCCAACAAATACACTACAAAATGTGGAAAAGTTCCATGCAGTGTGGGGTTGGTTTTTCAAAGGTGTAGAGCAGTGTTGGTTTTCCACAAAAGAGTGAATACTTGTGCAATCACAGTTTTTATGTTATGCCAACTGTATTGATTTTTCCCCCACTGGTATGGTTGGCTATCTTGTGTAGATTCATGACAAATAATCCCAATCAACTCCATTTCAGTTCAAGGGTGTCAAAATACTTATGCAATGCACTGTATAACACAGTACCTTTTGTCACGTTATTAACATAGATCTAAAAATGTTCACTCTCATGCAGTGAACAGAATTATGGAATTGCCTGCTGTGTGTGAAGGATGTGTGCTGTCCTTAATGCAACTATCTAGGGAGCACATGGGCCAGAACACACAGACAGCCTACTCCCATATAATATCCACTTTACTTTATGCCATGTGTTTAAGTTATTTGTACATGCCCAATCTATGTACATCCAAAGTACACAAAACTGTAGAAGGCCAAATAGGAAGCTTAGAGAGATATTAGCAAATTATATATTGATATACTTTGTTCTGAATTATTTTTTTAAACATAGTCATTTTTTGTAAAATAAGTGGGGGAAAAAATAAGTGAGTGCTTTTATATTCTGCATTTTTTATGTGTCATGGGCATACAGGTTCCTCCTGATGAGTTATAAAGTGAGATTTCCCAATAAAATTCCACTTCTGCCTTTTATTTTTCCTCATTTTATATACGGTTGTTTCACAACCAGGGAAATGCATTATACTGCAGTGTATATTCTTGGAATAAAAGCATTTTTGTTGTTTCTTTGTGTAGGCATTTATTTTGTGTGGTGGAATAGCAGGAAAGCAAAAACTGCAAGAACAGAATAATAATATATATACCTATGAAAATAAAGTATATTCTATTATTAGTACTATTTAACATTATATTCCTATGTGTTTTTTAGAATTTGGTGCTTAGGCCTGTGTGTTAAGTCAATGTTCGTCAGTTTGGCCGAGCCCATGGAAATGTGATTAGTGGATCAATTGTAGGTGGCATTTTTCCATGTAGAGCCATTTCTGAGTAATTTAATGACAAATCTGAGTTAGATTAAATAGTTTTGACCAGTTTCCACAGTCACTCTCTCAAAATAACTTAATAAATAATGCTAGCCAGTTGCTACACTTTTACTAATTATGCTAACTGATGATTCACTAATTTATAATTTATATATAGTGACAGTATTCTCATGATTCTCATAATTTGTTGAAGGTATAAATTCACGTGTTCCATTCAAACATACCATTAACTGTTAAATAAATAAATTAAATAAATAAAAAATCCTGGTCTGGAAGTGTGTATGAGAGGGTACAGGGAAATAGTTTTGTTTTCGGACTTATTAATTACAGGATTCATACTCAGAATCAGTTGGCTAATCAATGACAAAATACAAACGTTTTAAAGAAAGACTGAATGGACAGATTTTTCTATATGCAATTTTATGGGATCTCTTGTTAAAATAATTTTATGCATTTACTTTTAATTTTGGAATGGATTTTAGGAAAAAGTTAACGTTACTTTTTAACGTTACTTACGTTAACGAAATTTCAGTGAGAATTAATGTACCACATTAATAAAAGAAGAAGAAACTTTTAATAACCTGAATATTCTTAACATAATGCACGTTCATCTTGTGAAATTTTTTTTTTGTGTTCACTGAAGTGCAAAAAAAAAAAAAAAGCTTCTGAAATGGTTATTGTATTTCAGGGCTGTTGTAGTGAGTGTGTATGGCTGTGATTCTGCCCCAGCTCTCCCCGAATCACAGCCAGGCTGATCTTCACCACAAAGGCACGCTTACTCGTGCGGCTTAATTATAGCCCAGTACCGGGGGAATTCTCGAGTCTGACTGCTCAGAAGGTGTACATTATTTTTATATAACAACACGACTTGGCCTGCGGTTCTGGCGATAGGTTTATGCGCTCGTCTTAATAAGTTATCGTTTCTACACGGACTTATGCAGCAGACATGATCTAGGTGTGGTTAATGTAGAATAGCGACCACTAGCGGGCAGGGTAGGAAAAGTTTACTGGTTAATTAGGAATTTGCTAATTAACGTGTCGGCGTGTAAGGAATTCCGGAAAATGTTATAAACAGTTAGTTTGAAGCGCCTTTGGGAAAGGAATTGTATGCGTGCCGCTGCTGGTGCAAACTGGGTTTTATTTCCCCCGAGTCTCCTGATTAGCCAGGATTTCGCTGCCAGGTTGCAGGCGCGCGTGCGGTTCCGGAAGCGGATATGGCGATTTCGCTGAAGCGCCGCTGGGGAAGGGAACTCGGACGGGCTTTAATTCCTCTGGGTGTGTTTAGTTTACCGAGTGTTGTAGCCTGTGTTTTATGCTGTTTCCCTCGCGTTTTATTTCAAGGCGATCCCGCATGGCTTCGTCAGGAACGCTGTTGATTGCAATCTGTTTTAAATGGCTTTAACTCTATGTAGATTATGAATTTGGTTTGGCTTAACGTTATTATTTGTGATTATGTGTGGCGGAGAGGTTGCGTGCGTTTAAAGGTCAGTTGAAAAGTAAAAGTAATAAAGTATTATTAATTTAGATTTTTAGGTTTGATGGCCGGGAGACTGGACGTGAGGTTTTATTATTCATCGTTCAGTATGTGAATGTTGTGGTGTTATTTCTTCTTCTTTTTTTTTTTTTTTTAAATGTGATTTGTTTTTAAAAGGATGGGTTTCTTCAGTGGTGGGGCAAGATAGACCCATTTCATAATTTTTCATTTCTGTGTTGTTACAACTAAATTGTTGACATGCTAAACATGTTACAATTTACCAGTAAATGGACTTCTTAAGAGGGCATCTTCCCCCATCTTACCCTACATGTAGTTGGAGGAAGTCATTAACCAAAAAAGATAAAAGAAAAAAAAGCAAGTAAACAAAACTTAAACATTAAAAAATAAACTGTTATTCTGAAGAAGTAAGCTTTAGTTTAGTAACCAACAAGAGGGTGTCTGAAAACACAGCTACAGGTCTAGCTGAGGCCGCAGTATATGATCCTAATTTATTTGGGTTCTGAGGGTGGGTGAGGGAGGTTTCAGCTGTGTATTTGCATAATCTTAAAGTCACAAATCAATAAAGAAACTGATGTACATAATGTCCCCTTTCACTATTCTAATGTAGCTAGCAAATATGGGAAGATTTCAGAAATGCTGATTTTCTTCATACGTGTATGTTGACGAATGCAAATTACCTGTAAATTACCAGGTGGTGCATAGACAGCTGATGTGCATGTAGTGATGCTCAAAAAACTCAGAAGTTCCAGTGCACAGACCGCACAAACCTGGAAAAACAGGGTAAAATCTGAAAAACAGAAGTGGAAATTATTCTGACCCACTACTAAGCCACTAAAAATATTTAATAATATATTATATTAATAATATTAAGCAAGAGCTAAATCTTCCATCAGCTGACACGTTTGTTTTGGGGTTACGGCTTTCTTTATTTTTTATATTCTTTAATTAATGCCAATAAAATTAAATTACTCATTTCCACAAACTGTTCTGGATGGTGCTCCTAATCCCTGACCCTGCGATGTGTAGCAGCAGTGTAGAGACCCTTCTATAAGCCGCTCTGGATAAGGGCGTCTGCTAAATGCCGTAAACAGAATAAAAATACAGGCAATAATAAAATAGTAATGAAGCCAAAATTTGGTCAAATTGAGCGTTTCCTGTCTGAGTCAGTGTGCGCACTGGGCTCACCCTGGAGCCAGACCTGCGCCCCTCCCGCCCACTCCCCGTCCGGCGCATGCGCAGTGACAGGCATATGACGCGCGCAAGGAAAGCTAGCTCACAGTGGTCAGAGCCGCGTAATTAATGTAGAGCTACTGTATGGTGCAAAACTGTAGTTGTATAATTTTCTGCAGTATTACTGACACTGAGCTACCATTAGCTTAGCCATCATATTAATAAAAGTAATGTATTTAGCTAATGTGATATATAACCAACTAAAAGTATACTGTAAAACAGCAGTCAATATTTACACTCAACATATTTTTGAGGAAAACATTGCTGATTATTGATTTTTGTTCAGCTCCGACATCTGCATGTCCTTTATGCCTCGCTCGTTCCTCTGATGGAGTTTGTTTAAACAGGAGTGACTGGCTCACCTTAATGAACAGGACGTTCGCATAATATATTTCATTATGACATGATTTTAATATCCAAATCGAATTAGACCGCTAGCTAGCAAGGTAGTTTTTCATGTTCCCTTCAAAGTGTTTTAGTTTGCTAAAGCTAACGAGAAGCTAGCTGGATAGCTATCAGAATGAGCCACATATACCTGTAAAACTGCAGAGAACTCTTCGAGGGTCTCTTAAACCAGTTTACAGCCGATTAGAACAGCTTACAGTTTATGGCTTTGCTACAGACCTTTCAAAGTTGTCAACACTGTAGTACTTGGGTACCAAGTTTGAAAGATGTTAAATGAAGTTTGGTGGTGCTTTAGGTGCTAGTTGGAAAGAGTGTGTGTGTGTCCAGTCATGAGGCTAGACAGAAGCGACGGTGGTGAGGAAAAACTCCCTGAGACGACATGAGGAAGAAACCTTCAGAGGAACCAGACTCAAAACCCATCCTCATCTGGGTGATATATAGTGCGATTATAAATAAATCCCTTCTATAACTTTGTACTAAATGGACAAATAGTGCAGTTGTACAACCATTATGGTTTTCACATGAAGTCTGGTTGGTTAAAACCTATCCACTGTCCACTGATGGAGTACTGAGTACAAAGCTGCTCGTGGCAGCTGCAGCCCCAAAGCCACCACAGCCATCACAGTCCCAAGCCATCACAGTACAGCTGCCCATATGAGATCCCCAAGCCATCTCCATGGCCCCCAAGCAACACCATCCCCAGCAATCCCAATGATCTTCAGGCCGTCCATGTGGGGCCACCCCCAGCAGCAGCACCTTATCATCCATGCCCATTACTGTATCACCAAATAACTGCTATAAATACATTTATCATAAGGAAAAATAGTAAAGTCTAGTAAACTTGTAAAACCCACAGAAAATCCATCTGGATTTATGTAAGTAATTTTTGCAACATTCCCTTTCCGAGAGCCTCTGAGACATTTTGGCTCCACTTCTATAATCCTGTTAAGATGTCCACCCATATATATAGTCATATACCCTATACCCAAAACCATTCCTTCCTAATTTGCATATTGTCAACACTCAAAATTGAAGCGGCTTCTGACAACACGGCTCCATTTTGCTACGCAACACAAGTTACAACCACTGACTGAAAAAAGTGTCTGATGTACTTTTCAGTCATTGGTGGTTTTGGCACATCATCCATGTAGTGCTTATGGGAAATTTTTGTTTTAAGCTTGAGTTTTATATGACCGACCAATAAAGATATTAGCATGATAGCTTTTTTTAGTCATTCATATAAATATAAACTTATACATATAAACATAGTAGAAGAAATAGAAACTTGCTTTCTGCAGAATGTGACTTCAGAGTGAACTTGTTTGTAACAGCCTGTGCTATGTCCTTCAGAATATTGGAGGACTTGGCTATGTGTGTAAGGAGGTGTGTGTGTAGGGGTGTTTAGGAATGTGAGGGAAGATAGAAGAGTAGCCACTGGTCCCATGAATAATACAATAATGAACAATAATGCAAGTGGAGTGTGTTTGTTACTATGGGGTAACTTACTTAATTAGCCCCCCCCCAAACCAAAGAATAACCAATCATCTAGGACTGCACCCTATAAGTAAAGGTATATAATCTTTGTTTTTTCTACATGCTGGTGAAGATGACCTGAGGTATTGGTGTTGGTAAGCTCAGTCTCCCCAACTGTGAGTACTGCAATAAATAAATCATTTGATTAAGAGTCTCTGTCTCTCTTTTTGCATTTCCAGCACATGCACCACTTTACCATTTTACTGCATGGTTTTAATGTTACCTAAATGGGAGATGAACTATTCTGTTTTAACCCTGTACAAACAAAAGGAATATAAGGACCAAACTGCATAGCACTGCTGGGCTCTCCGAAAGTAATAATTTAATTCATTTTTTACATATTGTAAAACTACACTTTTACAATTATATTCATCGTGCATATTTTTAATCATTATTAAAATAAAATCTTTTTGAACATTAAAAAGATCATTATAATTAAATGCCACTTAAAAGACCCCATTTCTGACTTAGAGCAGAACTGCAAATGTGCCCCAGCTTTATGGTAGATGCATGTCCAGGAAACGTTTTTTTTTCTAAAACCCAATGTAAATCTAGTAAAATATTATTAGATGGCTATTGTTGTAAACTGTAGTCTAAATACAGCGGATACAAACCCCTGTTAAAATGGCATGTTTTTGTGATGTTAAAAATGAAACTATGTTGAACCATGTCAGAACCTTTTTCACCTTTACTGTGAAATTGCAACATATAACAGTGACAAACAACCAGAAATATTTTTTCAGAAAAAAAAAAAAAAAAAAAAAAAACTATTAAAAACTATTTAAAAAAAATATTTTTGGGGGAAACAAACGGGTGTGCGCACTCCCGTTTATAACTGGAAACGTGGCAGTGTTCCGAATCAACCAACTGCATTCAAACATGTTAAATACTAATTAGTATACACCTGCCATCAGTGATTAACCTATAGGATTTTCCAGACATCTTGGTAACATCCAACTAGAAAAGCCATGGGCCTCAAAGAGCTTACAGGAATTGAATAATGCTATGTTCTGCAAATTGCTATTATTTGTAAATGAAAAATGACTTTTTTCAGAAGCCCTGTTTTTTTCTGTGTTTCCAGGGCATAATGGTAGGGTTACCTTTAATAAACAACACTTCCAGTTTAAGTCTGAATACAAAACCAGATATGAATATTTTGAGCACTAAACAGATACAGATACAGATAATGGCACTGTGTTACACCCTACTGTATACAAAGGGACCCAGCAGTTCTCAGAATATTTATTTGTTTTTGAAAATGTTCTGTCTTAAATACTCTACCAGAAAACTCCCATTTCGATGTGCCATTATGAAGGACAAGGGCCTGTAGAGACTCAGGTAAACAATGTTGCCGGAAACATGAGAGTGGCACCGTTTCAAAACTCCTTCAAAAAATTTCTGACCATGGCAGGAAAGCAATTGTGGAAAATTCAGAACAATACCTAGTGTATATCTGTTCTACTCCGTCTATTCACTCACATGCATAGATACCACCCTGCCTGCTAAGAAAACCCAGAAATATTTATGCCCATGCATATTTTTATACCCAGCTAACTTAGTAATCCATGTGTGAAGAACAGGCGCTTGACCGATGTGCTTCTTATTGTGCTTCCAATAATACACCTGTTCAGGAGTGATCTTGCAAGCTGCAAGCAAAATATTAAACAAAGAAGGTGTCTTTGAAGTGTCTGAGGTCAGTTCCCATTACCACTCATATTACCCATTCATAATTACCACTGTTCTTTATGCATTAAACAAATGAATGAACAATACTTCAAATACTAAACATGTTGACAGTTGTAACTGAACATGTAATTAAGATTTTAGCTAATTTTTGTCATCAAATTGAAATGTATTACATATTTTAAATATTTAGAAACATTTGGTAAAACATACCTTGTCTGATTTCAAAAAGTCAATGAGATCTTTCTTTTGGAATTCATACATAGGCAGTGCAGAATAGTCATAGTTTATTTGTTATGAAAATCAATTGCAGTGTCACTAATTGCTCAGCAACATTGCATTAGTAACTAGTGCATGATGCTAAAATTTTACTGGTATTATCTGGTAAATGAGTCAGCCAGATTAAGATGGTTTGGACATGTTCAGAAGAGGGAGAGGGAGTATATTGGTAGGAGAATGTTGGACATGGAGCTGCCAGGCAGGAGGTGAAGAGGAAGCCAAAGAGGAGGTATATGGAGGTAATAAATGAGGATATGAAGCTAGTGGGTGCAAGTGTTGAGGATGCAGAAGATAAGGGATAGGTGGAGAGTGATGATTCGCTGTGGCGACCCCTGAAGGGAAAAGCCGGAAGAAGAAGATCTGGTAAATGAGTCAATAAAGGCTGTAGTGAATACAAACTTCTGAGTAAAAAGTTAAAACTGTTTTTAAAATAAGACCAGAATCAAAGCTCAAAACTGACAAAGATTTTAAAAAAAACAAAAAACAAAACTCATACTGTAATGTTCTGTTGTAAGTGACTGTGTAACACCGTTTCCTCAACAGTAAATAACACTAAAGCACAATAAACATACACAAAACACACTTTACAGAACAGACTGATTATTCAGATCTTTAAAAAGACCTAACTAAACAAAATTAATCTGTGGAAAACCTGCAGTTAGTCTCTAATTATCTCACAAACAGAAGAAAAAGCCATGAATGGCCACTAAGGACACTGAGTAATACTGAGGTAGATTAGAGATCTGCAAACCTGTAGATCTGTCAATCAGTCACTCCTGGAAAAAGTGCTGGGATTTCACATCCTAATAATGTTTTAGTGATTACCGATTGTGTGTCCATAGTTCATGTACTTAAAGATGTTATTAATCATGTGAATGTAGAAATGCAAAGTGATTATTGCTCTTGATTATATTGTGTTCAGAGCTCATCATGGTTTCTGGTCAGATCTTCTCCATAGTTTGTCGCTTGACTTCCTACAAACATGTTCCAGTTCTGCAGAATCTCTTCTTTTGTCAGCATCTGATCCTGCACAATAAATATTCACACGAATTTATACCACACAAGTTATCACTTCAAATCCATGTAAATAGACGATACACACACACACACACGCACACACAGGTCCATAAGTATTTGGACAGCGACACAATTTTGGACAGCATCTCAAGGAAGGAAATTCGGCATTTGGTGATGTCAATGGGTTCCAGACTTCAGGTAGTTATTGACTGCAAAGGATTTGCATCCAAGTATTAAAAAATAATCCTAATATGTATGATTATATGTTTGTCCAATTACTTTTGAGCCTGTGAAAATGGAGAGACTCTGTAAAAAATGTCTAATTCCTAAACAGTTAATGCAATATTTTTTAACCCCTTGAATTAAAGCTGAAAGTCTACACTTCAATCTTGATTGCTTCATTTAATAGCCATTGTTGTGGTGTACAGAGGCAAAATTACCAAAATTGTGTCACTGTCCAAATACCTATGGACCTAACTCTGTGTATGTATGCATATATGTCTGTGTATGTATGTATGTATATATATATTTTTTTCTTCTAGTTCTAGCTGGAATCCACATTGACTACAGCTCCCACATACATTTTCAAAAGGTAGAATGCAACTGACAAATATAAGTAATTCAGAATAAAAAAATAAAAAATAAAGCCCTGTCTCCTTCAGTGCAGAGGCAAGAGGAAACAGGTGAGTGTCTGAAGACTTAAGAGTGTGGATGAGATTCTCTGTCCTCATTCTTCAGCAGAGAAGCTCATCAGCACCCTGGTACATAAAAAGCACTGGGCATAGCCAATACAACAATACAAAAAATCCTGAAAAAGAATCAAACCATTGGTTAAAACACTTTATTCTCCGCCTGCACTAGTGGACTGGCTGGCAGACCTAAAGACTTAGATGAATTCTAACTTAAATTCATAGTAAAGAAAATGAACTATATCCCAGGTTTCATTACATCCACCTCAGCTCACAGTCGAAGCCTTGGTGTCACAGAGACTGTCAGTTTTTTTAAAATCTGATTTTCATAACTGAGTTTAAACACGCCATGGTTCAATAACATTCCTTTTTTTTTTAAGAGTAGATATGTGGCATCAGTATGTTCCGAGTTAGACCGAGAGTATATAGACTGCACTTGTAGTTACCTTATCAGTGTCAGACTCGTACAGAAGGTGTCGTGCCTCAGCCTGAGCATGATCATAATCCTGGGGAAGAATCCAGTGACGAATCTCCTCCACGTCCATCTTCCCATCTTTATTCAGATCTCTGAAATCAGAAAACTGATCTCTCTCAGTTTTCACCCAGTCTGGTTCAGGCCCACCATCTTCATGTGCAAACATGTCCGCTGGAAAAAAAATTGGAGAAATATTTTTTTGATTAACCTATACACAGCAAAGTCTCATGAATACACCGTACAATCCAACATGCATGAAATAAATTCACTGAGTAACATTAGACATCATCTAGTATACCTTCAGTCTAACTTTAAGATTGTTTATGGAGACACATCAGCCAAAGAGATTAGCTTGCTAATAGTCCTAATTAGCATATTGACAAAATTATATCTGGAGATATCACAAACACTACAATGATACAAAATGCCACAGTTTTATTGGCTCTTTTATTATTTACTGGCTAAATAAAAAATGTTCCCAGGCATTTTGCTGCATAAACTTTTTTCTTTAGAGGAAAGCACCATTTACCCAGCTTATTAATTAGAGAATTTAAAAAAGCTAATTTAAAGCAAGAAAAAGCATACTGTGAGCACATTAAACTAAATAAATTTTGTATGCTGGCATGTAAATTGCACACAGGTAATTCTGATTACCATTATATGCTGCCAAGAAATTCAGCTCCATACACATGCCGAACTGCACATTGACTGGGAAACTATCCTGTGCAGCTTGTGACTATGGTCAGAGCTACAACCACCCTTCCATTCAGCCCTACGTAAGACAATGCCCATGGCAGTTAGAAGGGATGAAACAGAAAGCTAGCTACTGATATAACTGTTGTTCTGTGAACACCAGATAACTGCCAGAATTACACATCATTCAGAACCACCACCTCCTAAAAAATGCCAACAGGTGGATAGGCTACAGGCTAATTGTCCTAAATGTGAATGTGGGGTCCTGTGATGATCTGGTATCTCATTCAGGGTATATTCCTGCCTCACACCCAGTGTTCTCAGGACAGGTGCCAGAGCCTGTGTCTAAAAGTGGTTACTTAAGATGAATGAATGAATGAATGAATGAACGAACGAACGAACGTGCAAGTCTATTTTTTTCCCCAAGTTGGTCAAACAGGGAAGAGATTGCATTTCACGTTTTAGTTTAGGTAGATTACTTGACTGGAAATTTTGGTTATTAATTTGTCCTGGTCAGCTACTGAGGCCAATCTTCCCTGCTTTAAAAAAAATAAAAAATAAAGAAATAAAGAAATAAATAAAGAGCAAATACAACTGGGATCTGGCAAACCATGACTGACCAAGAATGTCACACTTTTCACTTTGTTGAAATGCTTAGTAATAAATGCATACAGCTTTAATGAAAATCGCCCAGATATTTCATTTCATTCATTTTCATTTGATTCGGCCTCTGACCCCAGAAAACTCAAATAACTGACTGAATGCTTATAGTCAAAGTTTCACTTCAGGACATGTTTTTCTAACTGTCCAGTTTTGGTGAGCCATGTGCCCACTTTAGCCTTGATATGAGTATTACTATTAAAGTGGGCATTGACTGCAAATTAAGCTAATTAACAGACATTTTTTTCATCATCTTTTATAACCATCTTTAATGAGACTGCCAATAATTCTCCAGCTGACTGTACTTTTCCTTATTTGCAGCAATTATAGATTTATAGTTACAGTAAGCCATTAGTGATTGTAGACTGTTTTCACAATCAGCAAATACAGTGTTGTTTGCAGCCACTAGTGTATACAGTGTTTACCAGTGACTGTTTACAATGTTGTTTAATACTGTTTCCAGTAAATCTAAGAGTCACTGTAGTAAAACAGTAAAGAGCATATGTAAAGTGTGATGAAGTCAAAAATAGAAAGAAATCTGGTAATGAAAAACGTTGTCAATGTTACCACATTATTTTTATATCAAACTTATTAAAATGTTAAAAATATACCGCCATGATTTCCATACCGATGTATTCATCTTCATCCACGTAACCGTCTCCGTTCTTATCGATGTCCTCCAATGTCTCCTGTAGATCAGGAAATTAGATTGTCACACAACCGTAAGCAAAGTTAATTAACTTCTATTAGGCAACCATAATTAAATAACTAAATCTTCACTGATTTAACTATAATTAAATAAATATAATTAGATTTTCATAGTGCCATGCAACCAAAAATAAACTTCTTTCAGAAACACAAAATAAAGGTGACGGTTGCTATTTGTTAAAAAAAAAAAAGTTTCACACTGATGATGTTCCAAGTTTGTCTCTTATTAG
This sequence comes from Pangasius djambal, assembly GCA_022985145.1. NCBI lineage: Eukaryota > Metazoa > Chordata > Actinopteri > Siluriformes > Pangasiidae > Pangasius > Pangasius djambal. Next base: position 24,666,200 of record CM040985.1, on the reverse strand, counting down.
TGTGTGTAGTGACCACTACTGTGCAGGCCATGTGTACTTTCATGCTTTCTGATGCAAAGTACAAACATCTTATACTCATTGTCCTGTCATAACTGTTACACTGTAGTAAAATCTAAATATAATAAAGTGTCAGATACTGCAATGTTTATATGAAAGGCAATAAATGAATATATTTTTTTAAAAATACAACGGATATAAAAAGTCTACAAAAGATAGTTACTTTTTAACATGAGATTGAATGTGATTGGTTCATTCTGAACACAGCCACATCCCCAATTATAAAACGGTGTGCACACTTATGCAGGTGATTGCAACTTTTTTACTTTTTCCTAATTTTACCCTAAAATTGTTTTTCACTCAATTTTTATACGCTGTAATTTCACACTGAGGGTGGAAATAGTTCTGACATGATTTATCTTGGTTTCATTTTTTTACAACACGAAAACCTGCCATTTTAACATAGGTGTGTAGACTTTTTATATCCAATGTAGATATATGAAAATGCTTTTCTAGCATTGATGTAAACGATACTTTAAGTCTTAGCCCTCCGACTCAACATGCAACATCATTAATGCGTCTTCATGCAGGAATATTTTTTATTTATGCTCAGCCAATGAACAGTCAGGCTGAAGGGTATAACAACATTGTTAATATTACCTAGGGTATAACAGTTACCACAGCCAAGCTGCTCTCTTGGACTACCAGCCATGGATGGCAGTGGCATTGTCAGGATTTTAATTAACTCCTGATAATACAGTGAGCACTTTTCCATTACATTAAAAAAATAATTATCTTTAAAACTAATACAAAAGTTCAATTTATTTAAAAAAAAAAAAAAAACACTCCTGATTGACACAAAATTTGTCTTGTTTGCCACATGGTTGACTCCACTTACACTTAGCTATCACTTAGTCTCTCATTAGGACTTAGGACCAGGTGTCTCACTCACCAGGACAACAATGTCCCTCATGTGCTCAAATTCCTCAGGATGGAGGAAAGCAGTGAACTCCTCCCTCTCTGCTCGCTCATCTCCATTCAGATCAGCTGCTTTAAATCTGCGCTCATCTCGTGGCAGCATCTTCTTAAAGCTGAACTGATCAGACGAATCTGCAAACTCTTCTGGGTTCGCTGCAAAATTACATCACTGCATTCTGTCATCACATTACATCACAAATCACCCAAATGCTTCTCCAGGCTTGCTGCAATTTTACACTTTTACACTATTATCATTATATCATCCTCATTTAAATCATTAAATAATAAAGATAAACTTATCTTGGCTGTCTGAGAGAACATCAAATTATAAAACACACAGGACTGATCCTAAAATCTGTTTTTTTAATAGAAACAAGAGAAAGTATTTTTTAAACTCTGGATTATCATATTGATTTTGTTTTATAAAATCAATAAGCCACTCCATGGTGTGCACGCCTTTACCTGTGATAAAATCACTGTAATGCACACACTCTTGTGGCTTTATTATAACACACTGCATGAAATTACATCCATCACATTACATGTATACATTACATATGATTACACACATGATTAAGTTAAATTATATAACATTTAGTTCCTCTCCACTAATCTGACTGCTTGTCTGTGTTCGCTACATCAAATTCCAATTCTTGCAATAGTTCTTTATACTGAAACAGTTACTACACTATGCTAACGGCACGCACACTCACCAAGGTAATATCCATAGGTGGCCTGTTTGTACTCCTCCCAGGCAATCGCATTGTCTTTGTTCAGGTCGTAGTCTCGCCATATTTTAGCAACGTTCTCATAAACATAGCGTTTTTGAACGCGTTTAATCCAAAGCTTCAGCTCGTCAGAGGTTATGAATCCATCAGCATCACTATCGATACGATCCACAATCTTACTGCAAATACACACACACACACACACACACACACAGAGCAGAGTTAACCACAGCCTATGTAAAAGCACTTGAGCAGCTATGATTACAAGATGGGTAAAAAAAATAAAAAAAGGCACAATTTGTTTTTTTTTTTTGTTTTTTTTTTGCTAATTTTACAGAGAAAAAAAAAATTAAGTTTGAGTTTTCCCCAGTTTGCACCACTGCAAGAAAACAAGAAACCGAAAATCAAACTCTCTCACCATATAATGACCAGTTTTAATCAGACTGAAGGAGTTTATAACAAAGGTGTTTAGAGTTTTATTTTTATTCCATTTACACTTGTTCGAGAAGCAGACACAGTCTCAGTGTTTAAGACGAGGTTAAAGACTTATTTATTTAGTTTAGCGTTTACTGAATAGGCGTTTTAGGTAAAGGAGTAGATCTGGGGGACTCAGGGATGTTGAGTCTTATAGTGATCTGGTGTGCTTGGATGCTGTCTTCCTCACTCTCACTGGTCACTCAGGTTTGTTGGCGGTGA
>CM040985.1:24624976-24643838 GCA_022985145.1 Pangasius djambal | reverse complement strand
AAAAAAAAAACTGTAATCAGTGGTATAAATGGAATACAATCTCCAACATCCATATTAACTATTCAAAATACAACATTTTATACTTTGTTAGCAGTTACAGCTGTACTTGCAGCACCCCTACTTCCCACGTACTTGCGTACAGGCAAGTTTCCTGCATAGTATAGGAGAGAAATGTCTCCAATACAGTGAAGAACTGGTATTGTCTTTGACCACCAAATTATTAAATGTATTAAAATAATTAGATTGTGGATTTAGACATAAGACATAACAGCACTCATTCCCAAGAAGATATACTAAATTTGATGGCAATACATCAAACAATTGCTGTTTGCATGTTACAGATGAACCATGTTGAATATAAAAAAATCTGGGAAGTAAGTTTTGCAAATGTGGGTGTGGCTAAATGGACCAAAAGGCACTTTTTCTGATATAACTGAAAGAATCAGACAAACAAACAAAAAAGACTCACTGTACACCTTATTTTACAATATGCTTGTTTTTGTGTGGCTGAGAGATCCCAAAGGAGCCCTACCATTCAGGTTTAGTGGTGGTAACCCTATGTTATAGCTGTTTGAATAAATAAGTGCATCCTGCAATGATTCGCTGACATGTGACGGCCATATTGTTTACGTCAGCATGTTTTGTTTAATTATTGAAGGTCAGACTCTTGTGAGTATTTTGATGCCAACATTTTGAAGATATGGCAAAAATCTGAGGACTAGTTTGCAAAAGTATATTTTGCATACATATTATGCAAATTAAAATAAATGTGAGTGGGCGGGGCTAAATAGTCAGTTCATTTTTATGACGCAAACTACAGAAGCATTTTTTTTATTCTGGGGTTATAATTTGGAACTACAGAAACATTGGAACAGTTTATTATGGTAGTAACATACATATGTGTAATGTGACTAAAAACCAAAGGAATATGCACTGACTTACCCTATAGGAAATCAACCATGCGAGGGTGGTGTGACATGGCCCAATGCAAAGTAGAGCAGTCTTGACGCATTACTGAGAAAACAATTATCTGACTATAACTCCACCCCCTATGAATGACCACACCCCAAACTCTGAAGAAGACCTTTAGAGTCTTGTTGTGAACATAGTTTCAGGTGGATCCATGCAACCAATCATGAGTTAAAGCTGTTTGAGTAAATATGGCTCTGCCCAGATAGAATTGATTGGCATGTGTTGGCCATATTCTTTACAAATGTCAACATGTTTTTGATTATTTTTTGTAAATTATTATGTATATTAACTCAATATTAGCTCAAAATTATAATACCACCTGCTGTGCTGGGATTACAGTTTTTGAAGCTTATGGAAAACATGTACATGTATTCTATGAGTGAAAGATACATATAACAGAAGCAGAATAAAATGTAATTCTTTAAAAGAACCACTTTGAATGGATTCAATAAATTCATTATTCAGTGGTGGACAGGATAAATTTCTCGTGACAAATAAAAACACAGCTACAACATCCAATACAGTCAAATAATACGACCCCACAAAATTATGTCTGTAAGTATGTAATTGTCTTTGGTGTGTTTATTTAACGTATTTGATCAGTACAAAATTGAAACAAATTCTAGAAACAGTCTGTCTTCTGTTTCTCACACGAAAAAAGTACATAAATTCAACAGGTAAACAGAGAACCAGAAAATCGATATATCATAACTGCAGTTCAAGTTCTTTTCTTAACTGTACTGTAATCAATTCCTCTTTCTGATTAATTCTGTAATCAATTCCTCTTTTTGAGCATTTGTGAAATTTGTGAATGTGAAAAATGTCAGAAAGATTTACCTGTGTATATAAAAATAAGACCCAAACAACCAAAAACAACAGAATCAAAACAACAAAAAACATCCAAATATTTTGTAGCTCACAAAATTGCTATATATGTTTAATGCAAACTGAACAGCAGCCCAGTTAACTGTATATGCTGTTGGGGGAAACCATAGTACTTCACCCATGAGGAAAGCAACTGGACTATGTGGTTAATAGGATGTAGCTTAGGATGTTTTGCCTGTAGTGACAAAACGCTGAGATTTCTTTCTGACCATCTGATACTGCTTACGTGCCACTTGGGCATTCTGGATGGCACTCCGCAATTTCTGTGGATCAGAACACAGAGGAGTTTTGAAAGACCACAATGTAGGCTTTATAAATAATTCCAGACAGTGATTTAGCAGATTTAAACTGAAAAATATAACAATCAGTTACTGTGGTAAGACATTACATTTGTTGTTGTATGATAATGATAAACTGGTAAATCTGAATATCACGATTCAATACAAAGAGTTTTACTTCTGCCATGTCTGCTTCTTTAAAGTGTAGCACTCTCACTGGGGCCTGCCCATCCTTCAGGATCTTCAGTTTGTTCTGCTCCTAAACAGACAGAAACGTCTGAATTTACATCCTTTTATTATGTGCACTAATGTATTTAATTCTTGTCAATTTGACACAAGTGTTTGTCAATAAACTTATTGTGATAGATTTCCTCATTTTGCACCTTGTAATAAATCTTCACATCTCCTCCTTCAACACATGGAGGCTTCAGGAAATTTTCAAACTGACACTCCCATTCTTTGTTAAAATGCCCAATCAAGTCAATCTCTTTGACACACAGCACCCTCCTGTATTAGGATAACATAAATGTACACATAAAAAATAAAAAGACAATTATATTGTTACTGTGAAATGAAATTAAACCTTTAAGCTTCTAAATTTTAGTCCAAAAGTTACATTTTCAGTAATATGTGAAATACCTGCTCAGTGCTGGTCACATATTGTAGCTTTCCATGACACCATGGAAACGTCAAAACAGCCACTACTTTAAAATTGTTTTATTCATTTTAAATAATCATGTTATTCTCTATTAACACATTATCAGAATTTCAGGTAGTTCTTAAATCTTGGAATTCATGATATTCTTTTCAATATTTATGTTGTTTGTGTGTTTGAAAGCATAAAGTACCTATTGGTGACAATAATGTTGGTTTTTCTGTGTCCAGGATACTCATAGTGCTCTCTAAAGAACTCTCCATCAAGTTGTGTAATCTCTGACCTCTGAGAGGAAATAAAAAAACAAAAACAGTCCAACAGATGCTTACATATATGAATTCCCAAAGTCCTTACTCACTTCAGCAAATAGGGGGGAAAAAAACTAGTAGCCAGACGAATTCTGTAAGTAAATTATCTTTCAATATTCTGATGAAACATTCTGACAACAATCATAGGCACATTTATTCCAGATGTCATGATAATTTATGACAAATCACTGAAGCTCACAGGTGAAGATCACAAGTTAACTAATACAATTACATTACACCATAAAACAAAACACAAAAACAGTAAAGGCAACCAAATTCCTTGCATCTTGTAATTTCTGAGGTATTACAAAGTAGGGCTATGTAGGAATGTACATCAGATATTAATTGGGCCATGATTAAATATTGATTTGGGTAAGATATTTAGATATTTACTCAGATATTTAAACACTAATACTATATTACCAACCCAAGCAATAAAAGAAACTTTAAAATAAACACCTTTTCATTTAACAAAATACATATTAAAATATTGGACTCTTTAATTACAAATTATAATATACTTGTTTGCCATTGTTCATTAATAGAATGTGAGTGTGTCTTGTTACCATTTATATGTATGTATTAAGTGGTCTAATTTAATTTCTTCCGTGTGTTTTAAGGACAAAGTAGAATGCAGTTACATGTATTAACATTAATGACTTTTTAAAATGTAGACACACAAATATTTCAGTAAAAGTAAAAAAAATAAAAGTAAATGAGGTATTAAAAGTGACAAATATAGAAAAACTTGCAGCAAAGAAAACACTTGTATTAGACGAATCAAAAAAGATTACAGCTATTAAACAGGAACAGTGTAAGACAGACACAAGGCAATAAGAAACTTTTCTACTGCATTACACACACAATAATTCAACTATCAACCACAGGTTAATTAAAATGACAGATCAAAGTGTTGAAGCTTTATTAGCATGTGTGCTTTAATTCAACAACCTTTATATCACTTTGCTCTATAGAAAATGTTTTAGATTTGTTGCCCCTAAACCATTATTTCTCCTCAGGCTGCATGTAGGAAATGAAAGAAAGGGGGAAAAAATAGGTAGGCAGGTCAAAATCCAGAGGAAGAATCAGCTCAACAAAGTAGTAAAAATGGTTTAAAATAAATAAATAAATAAATAAATAGGTTTGGGACAAAACACTACATTCACTGTTTTCTCCATACATATAGTGGTTATCCTGTTCAAATACTTTACTGAGTGCACTATAATCAGTGTGTCACAAATTTTAACTTTCTAGGCATGTTTAGTAGCAAATTCAGTCAGTTTTTATGAATGTTGTTACCTGAAAAAGATCATAGCCCTCTGACTCATGCTGGTTGTAGGGCCGGATGATGCCATCTTCTTGGATGAGGCGGACAGGTCGCAGCTTTGTCACTTCTTCTGTTGACTCCGCCGCCCTGTCATCATAATGTACAATTACTTACTATTCTTACTTGCACAATGGATTAGTAAGTTACTATAAACTACACTTTATTAGTTAATATTACTCGTTAATATGATTCACCCAGTCTCTGTAGCTTTTTTTTTTTTTATTTAACAAGTAGTGAAGCATTGGAGTCCACTGAGAGCGGTCTACATGGTCAGAACTGTCCCACGGATATGAGAGGGCTGTGGAGAACTGCCATGCTGGTCTGACTCAACACGAAGGCTATAGCAACTCAAACAACCACTCTGGTAGTGAGCAGAAAAGAATGTCCGAGTGCACAAACACATCACACCAGCTTGAACCAGGCTGCCCAGTCTCCGCTAACCTCAGCAACAAGGCATTTTCTCCTGCAGGACTGCCACTCACTGGATTTTTGTTTGTTTATTTATTTATTTATTTAATTTTTGCATCATTCTGTGTAAACCCTAGAGACTGTTGTGTGTGAAAGTTCCAGGAGATCAACAGTTTCTGAAATATTCAACCAGCCAGTCTGGCAACAGCAAAAAATCCCACTGTCAAAGTAACTGAGATCACAAGCTCTTTACCTGTATCCATGTGATTTTATGCACTGCGCTACTGCCACATGATTGAACTGCACAAAGGATCAGGTGTACCAGTATATATAATATTATATATAACTTTATTAGGAACACCACTTTATTAGGAATATATACAACAAATAGCATTTTGCCGAATATTATTTTTTATTCAACACCCGACCTTTTAGTTTTACATCAGGTTTACATCAGTTTTGGGTTTGTTACTTTCCAGAAACATCAGAAGAGCTCACTGACTTGTAGTCAGAATCTGCTACAAATCTGGGACACAGTACTGCTGCTAGTCAAAATGTTCATTTAAGTATGACGAAATCATAAACAAAGAACATATAAGTTAATATTTTTAAATTAATTCAATGACCCCAGAAAAGATGTGCACATGGTTTGCAGGGGCTATACAGAGAGGCGGCTCTGTAAATAAAAGCACATTTCTTTACTGAATTTCAGACCAGTCTGTACATATGAAGTATGGTATAGAAATACTGAAATATGATAGCTATATGGCTTTATTTTGAAGGCAGTGTTAGGTCAGGCTACTGGAGCAAACCACTGATAATAGAAAAAAACAAATATTGCCACAAGAAAAAGACTGTAATTCCAGGTGACAAGTCTAAACTGAGGTGGAAAATCGAGAACGTAAGGCAGGAGTGGCAGCCATAACAAAGCCTAATGTGATTGCCAGTGAAGAGATAGCTCCTGGAACATCAGCCCAGCAGGCAGAACTACAGGTTCAATACATAAGAGTCTATGAAAGGATCATTATTAGAGTGATTATAATGTTTCTAGCATGTTATATTTTTGGCAACAGTTCTTTTAATCTTAAAAGGGGATGGGAGCTACAGCTATGGGACCATAGACAGCTCTCTGGCCAGTCACATGTTCCAGCAATTTGATCACAAGTAAAATGGGTTGGTTAGGGTTGTTATGAAGGGTTAAACTTCATAAAAGGATAATCATTATTAAGGGGGTAATGAAGGATGTGTAATTATTTTTAAGGATATTTTATTTTTTATAATATATTAAAATTCTATTTTTGTGGTGGGAAATCTTTTGCACTGTATGTTTCTTTATGACTCTTGTTTACATTATCTTGATTGCATCTCAACAATGAAATCTAATCATGTATGTCATATGCCAATGTGAGCAAACCTAGATTTCCTAAAACAACACTGCATTCTCAGCTGTTTGACATTAGTTGTGTGTCTCTTTTCCCGTTCAATGCCTGTGTATGCATTGTCTTATTATTTAAGGTACTCTGTCAAGATGCATCTGCTGTAACCCACAACATCTATTATAACCCACCTTGACTCATGTCTGCTTAAATAAAATCAGCAATCTGAGCAATCAGTCTTCTTGTCACACAAGTTTGGTCATTTCATCTTCAAGAACCATTTCACCAATCCAATAGCAGCATAAAATGAAACATAAGCTGTGCATTTAAATGTAACAAAATATATTTTAAAGTAAAAAAAAAATATTTTTAAGGTAAAGCTCTAGAGTATCTCAACATTTTACAGTTTGATTGGGATACCAGATGGACAGGCATGTTTTGGCTCTGACATACTATCTAGTGGATGTCGCTTCCAGACGTGCAAAAAGTACGCATGTTTGTATGTGAACAATGTCGCTCATGATGCTGCTGCTTCTGCATATGCACACTTGCATCAAGTATAAACCATCCTTAAGGCCTCCAAGTATTAACTCATCAGGAAAAAAATTATTAATAAATTAATAAATACATAGAAAAAACAAACCACATAATGACAGATAAGAAAGAAGAAAACAGGAATAACAATCAAATACCTATTACAGACAAGACATGTGTCTCTTAATATATTCATCTCACCTCTTAGAATGGGTTTATATCTTACCTCTGAATACCCTGGAAAGCGCTACTGGCCATGTCCACAATGCCCCCTGTAGGTCTAGTCACCACTCCCACCAGGCCCTTTCCAATGCCCTTAAAGAAGCCTGCAGCTCCCTCTTTCTTTACCCCTGAGCACACAAAACACATGCCCATGCCAGCATTTAACATTTAGGTATATACAGATACATATTGCTATATGCTTAGCTACCAGTATATTTTGTACATCTAGCTTGTATGTACACTCACTGGCCATTTTATCAAGTACACTTACATGTAAGTCACTTTGAAGGTATATGGTTACTGACTGTTGTACACAGTTTTCCAACCTGTCCATCAGTAGAAAAGGACCACTGTTGTCCATTATTATTTGTGTATAATACCATTCTCAGCACTGTAATAATAAACTTTTCATTTATTATCTTCTATAGCAACACGGCTCTGATAGTATTTACAACATAAATCACAGGTTTATATTAATGTGCTCAATACATCATCATCTAACAGATCATTCACAGGATTTGTATAAATCTAAGCCTGATAATAAACTAACTAAACAGAGGTTTGATTGCTTCTAAGAGTATTTGTTTGAGAAAATGTATAGGTATCAAATTTAGTACACAAGCTGATAAATAAGAGGATAAAACCTGTAAAATTACTTTAGTCTGTTGGTTTGTGGTAAAGGATTCTAATCATTCTACAGATGTGGCTATATTTGCTTCTACATAACAAAATTTCAAACAAACAGAAAATTCAGAGACTTAATTTTTTTGTACTAATACCTACTGGTTTTATTTGTCCTTTGGTGGCTGGCTTATTTATTCCCTGAATTTCTCTGAATTTATATATTTCTGTAAAGCTGCTTTGTGACAATGGCCATGGTTAAAAGTGCTATACAAATAAAATGGAATTGAATTATTCCTAGTTAAATTTGCTAATAAATAAGAGTCCTTGATTACTTCTGTTGCCTTCTATTAGGGTGGAGAGATTTGCTGATCTAGCAGCAATAAGACTTTCTAAGGTTAAGAAAGTTTTCCTTCCATACAATTTTGCTACTAGTTTAGTTGTTGTTATATCACAGGTTTCCTGCTACAGATATTCCCCAGGAACACATTGTTTTGAATGGAGCTTATGGTTTATTTGCAATAAACCAGTCATGCCTAATGGTTCAAGAGTCGGACTTGTAACCCGAAGGTGAACCCGAGGGTCGTGGGTTCGATTCTCGGGTCCGGCAGGGATTGTAGGTGGGGGGAGTGAATGACCAGCGCTCTCTGCCACCCTCAATACCATGACTGAGGTGAGACCCTTGAGCAAGGCACCGAAACCCCAACTGCTCCCCGGGCGCCGCAGCTAAAAAGGCTGCCCACTGCTCCAGGTGTGTGTTCACTACTGCGTGTGTGCACTTGGATGGGTTAAATGCAGAGCACTAATTCCGAGTATGGGTCACCATAATTGGCCACAAGTCACTTCACTTCACTTCATTTCAACAACTATCAGAGAGCGGTAGGTTTGCGTCTGGGTTATCTATGCCGACTGGTCTGTTGTTTATATTGGCTACATAGCAAAGCATTTGGTTTTCAACAGGCTGGGAGATTCAATATTAGATGTTGATCTGTCTCAGATGATAGGGGATTGCCTCACCCAAAAGGGTGGCAATCAACAGCTGTGAGATTACACTACAAACACAACACTACAGCAATCAGTCACTGACAAGTGAAGTGAATAAAATTGATTATCTCGTTACAATGGCACCTGTCAAGGGGTGGGATATATCAGGCAGCAAGTGAACAGTCAGTTCTCAAAGCTGATGTGTTGGAAGCAGGAAAAATGGGCAAGCGTAAGGATCTAAGCGACTTTGACAAGGGCCATCTGATGGCTAGACGACTGGGTCAGAGCATCTCCAAAATGGCAGGTCTTGTGTTCCCTGAATGCAGTGGTTAGTACCTACCAAGGAAGGACAACCAGCGACAGGGTCATGGGCACCCAAGGCACATTGACGCGCGTAGGGAGCGAAGGCTAGCCCGTCTGGCCGAGTGCCCATGCTGACCCCGATCCACCACTGAAATTCAAATTCAAAACAATGGGCACGTGAGCATCAGAACTGAACAGTGGAGCAATGGAAGAAGGCCTGGTCTGATGAATCATGTTTTCTTTTACATCATGTGGATGGCTGGGTGCATGTGCATCACTTGCCTGGGGAAGAGATGGAACCAGGATGCACTATGGGAAGAAGGCAAGCCGCTGGAGGCAGTGTGATGCTCTGGGCAATGTTCTGCTGGGAAACCTTGGGTCTGTGTGGAACCTTGGGATGTGAAAACATCCACATCCACATTCATGTGGATGTTACTTTGACATGTACCACCTACCTATACATTGTTGCAGACCAGGTACACCCCTTCATGGCAGTGGCCTCTTTCAACAGGATAATGCTCCCTGCCATCCTACAGAAATTGTTCAGGAATGGTTTGAGGAACATGACAAAGAGTTCAAGGTGTTGACTTGGCCTCCAAATTCCCCAGATCTCAATCTTATCGAGCATCTGTAGGATGTGCTGGACAAACAAGTCCGATCCATGGAGGCCCCACCTCGCAACTTACAGGACTTAAAGGCTCTGCTGTTAACATCTTGGTGCCAGAGACCATAGCACACCTTCAGAGGTCTTGTAGAGTCCATGCCTCGACGGGTCAGGGCTGTTTTGGCAGCACAAAGGGGACCTACACACCTTGGTTAGAGTCAATGGTTATAGATCCAAAAGTTTTGCCTTGGAACATGGATGTAGACAATGATGCTCACTGTTGTCCCTATTGTTCGCAATCAGTATTGAACACCTAGCTCATCTTATTCAGGATGGTTGAACAGTTAAGGGCATCACAATTAGAGGAGAAGAACATAAGCTATCGCTATATACAGATGATATCCTACTCTTCCTAACAGAACCTGAAACAACAATTCCACATTTAAAAAAATCAAATTTTTCAATATGGATACTATTCAGGATATAAGGTGAACATGGATAAAACGGAGGCTGTAGATGACCAAATAACCAAATTTCATAAGAGACCAAAATCAAGAGTAAGTTTAAATGCCCAAAGGATGGTTTTAAATACCTAGGTATCTTTATTCCCTCTTCTTTAGATCAACAATACATTGCAAACTATAAGAAAATAATCAAATATATTAGCAAGGATCTGGATCGTTGATCGGCTCTCCCTCTTTCTTGGATTGGCCTCGTTGTACCCATTTCAAATGTTGCCTTTAGCAGTCCCAAAATCTACATATTCGATATGATGATTAAAATAATTTAAAAATTCATACGGCAAGGAAAACAACCAAGAATATGGTTTAAAACAATACAATTATCTAAATCAAATCACACTTCTTGGTGTGCATTCAGAAGGCTTTGAGGGTAGAGCTAAAATATATTTGCTACAAATCCTAAACCTGCACTGTGGCTTCAGACGCCAACATTTTTTAAACAGATGGACCCCTGTAACACCTTTTTTAATGCAATAAGATAACTCATTCCATGTCGTATTGTTCTAACTACCTCAAAGTTAACCTTCCCTTCTCTTATTTATTTATTTTACTCAATTATTCATCTATTATTATTATTGTTACTATTTATTTGTTTTTATTTTTACTTTTTCCTTTTTTTACCTTCTTTTTCTCTGGGTTTGAATTAGCAAATATACATGGATGTTTTCATTTATCGTATAATGTATTTGATATACCTAAAACCGAATCACTGTCGACGTACCCGGAATATGAAAAACTAACATGCCAAAAAGTAAAATTGTATTGTACTGAATGCAATGTTGATGTTAAAAATAAAATACAAGTTAAAAAAAGAGAGCTGAATAGCAATAGGCCAGTATATGTTGCATCTATATAAGGCCACCAAAGCCAGAAAAAACAATCATCTTTATATATATATATATATATATATATATATATATATATATATATATATATATATATATATAAAATAACACTATAGAGCATTAAATAAACAGCATTTGAATTTTCAGAAAGAATATTGAAATATATATGAATATTAGTATATCCTGCCATCCGGGGCACAGTATTAGTATTATCACCTTCAGAAGACTGCAGAAGTAACTTGAAACCTGGATCCTACAGATATAAAGTCTTGAAATTATACACTAACAAAATGTTAATTTAGAAGATTAATTCATGTTCAATACTCTTACATAACGAGGGCATTTAATAATCTATCAATAACAAATAATGCACTAATAATAATGAATAATACATTTATTAATCCTTTTCACACAACAGATCCCCAAATATGAGCCAATAAATATCTTTATAAATAAAGCCTAATTCATAGTGAATAAACCATTTACTAGTGTCTAATTTGGGCTTTAATGAACAGTGACCAAGACTTTAAGTAACCTCAGTATGTGTTCCTTGAAATAAAGTGTTACCGAAATTTTCTGACAAAAAGAAGAGGGTTCCAAACACTAGGTGCTTGCCCCCCTAAACAGTGATCTAATTTAAACCACTTTGACCATGACCAGGCAATTATTACAGACCACTGCACTTTCACATTAATGAAGATTATCTTTGTTCCGTGAGCTTCATAGCTTGAGTCTGCAATAAATAAATAAATAAAGGCTGTGGTGTTTTATGTGAAGCAGCCAAACCCACTAAATGTTTCTAAGGTATGACAACCATATTATAACACATTGGCAAGATTTCTATTTTCTGTTTTTATGTTGGCTTGACAGAGCCTTCACGCTGTTCTCCATAAGCTTCTTCTCATTATTATTAATCTGTTTGAACATATGTGCAGTTTTCACAGGTTGCAATTTTTGAAGTAGAATGGCAAAATTCGGCATAGATACCATACAAGAATCGGGTGCTTGTGCTTTTGGGAAAGATTGGAATTACAGTTGCATGTAGCGATGCTCTAAAGTCCTTCCCACAGCAACCATTTAACATAACAGAAACCACCTAGCAAAAACCTGGGTTAACATAGCAACCACCTAGCAACATCTCAGCAACCACCTGAAATACCATAGCAATGACCTCGTGATACCTTAGCCACCACCTGGAATACCACACCATCCACTAGCAACACCCTAACTACCACCTGGAATAAATTAGCAACCACCTGGACTACACTATCAATCACTTAACAACCACTTAGCAGCTACATAAAATATCAGCCACATAGCTAACTTCTTAATTTAACCAATCACATTTAACCAATGTTTTAACATTTTCATTTTTTTTTACATTTTTATTTAAGAATCATTTTTAACATTTAAAAATATATACATTATATCCTTTTAGCGGACTCTGTCAAAGCCAACATCAACGTTCATCCATGAACTTTAGCCTGCTGGTTTTAAAATTATGATTCATACTATTCTAAGTCCAAATATATGAAGGTCGGTCATCTGATTTCAAGTATTTTTTGAAAAATTTATGTTGGTGTAGCGTACTGACCCACATGGTCCACATTATTGTCTCTTAGCTCGACCACCACTCCCCGCTTCCTATGAAACAACTGGGCCATTTTATTTCTTATTGTAGTAGCCAACACATTACAAGTTAATGCACCTTTCATGTAACTACCACGTGAAAGTTACTGCTGTCCAGAGAAAGGTCTGATAAAATGGCCAATGAACGTAAGGTCAAGTCAACTGGCTTCTCTGTGTAGTTTAGTTAAAGAGTCATACCTTCCACAGGTTTGGTAACTATTCCTGTCACACCTCCAACTACTCCCTGTAAAAAAAAAAAAAAAAAAAGAAGTAACCATTTAATTGTACATTCTTACTTTAGTTTAAATCCCATTAGCATTTTCAGTTACTTTGCCTCTTTAAGAAACATTAAATGTTTAGATGACCATTAATTTAATCTTATATATCTAAAACTTGGACACCTCTCTACTATTGCCTACAGTACACTGTTTTCAGTGAGCTTGAATACCTTCAGAAGGCCCTTGCCTCCCTTTGCCAGACTCGCTCCAAAGTCTTTGGAGGGTCTGTTCATCTCTTCCCGACGTTTCTGTTGGTATTCTTTATCCATACTGATAGCAGCCAGACCTTTTCCAACTGAACCCGTAATACGGGACACCATCCCTGCAGCGCCACCTTCAAGACAGAAAGTAAGAATACAATGACATAATGCATGAAAGAGAGAGAGACAGAAAGAAAGAGAAAGAGGGAGAGAGTGAAAGGTTGAAGAGCATCAGTAAGCCTTACCTACAGTATGGCCCAGGAAACTGCGCACACCAATGACAACGCCCTCTGCAAACTCCTCAGGCCCTTGAACAGCACCCTAATTGAAAAACAAAAATATATATTTTTTAAAAACTCCAGAAAATTCTAATTTTTCAGTGGACTTCAACTTTATCAGTGGATAAACAATTGCTCACCTGGAAATTTATTCCAGGTCAGATAACATTGTGTGCTCTAACCAACAGTAATACAGCCCAAGATAAACTGAGGCATAATCTATGGCTGACAACACCACATGTTTCTTTAAAGGTTACCATTAAATGTTCAAAGGTTATCTCTTATAGAAAATAATAAGAAATACATAGACTATAAATGACACTGGGTACTTATGCACACATTACAAAAGGGAGATTTTTGGAGAATAGCATAGAGTACTTAAAATTTAAGGGCTGATATCTTGGCTGTGTGTACTGAATTTTAAATAAACCCATACATATTTCCCACATTTTTTTGTCTGCCTGCATCTCATTTCTGGAGTTTACAAAAGGGGAGAAACACTCTGTCTACCTAAGCTTCATTTAGTTCAGAAAGTGGCAGCCCACACCCTTAGCAGGAAAAGAATGTCTGAGGATATTACACAGTCTGATTCAAGCAACACTGGCTACCATCTAAGTTCCACATTGATCCCCATATTAAATTTAAATATCTAAATAGTTTATCTCATATATATTTGGTTGATGTGCAGAAGCATTGAGGCAGGCCTACTGTTAATCTGAAAGATCACTCTGAGCTTAAATTTCATTTACATTCCCCTCATTTGGCATACAATTCTATGCAAAACGACTTACAATTGAGACCGGATAAAACTGAGCAGATGATTGTTAAGGGCCTTGCTCAAGATTTGCTGGTATTTGAACTCATGACCTTCGAATCGTTAGCCCAGGAGCCCAATGCCTTAACCACTGAGCTAGAACTGCAGTCTCCGACCGCAAGACCCTACAGCGGATTGTTAGAACAGCTGAAAAGATCACTGTAGTCTCTCTACCCACCATCAACACCTCACACAACAACCACTGCATCCTCAAAGCCACCAGTATTGCGGATGACTCCTCCCACCCTCATGGACTCTTCACTCTCCTGCCAACGGGCAGAAAGTACAGAGGCATCCATACCACCACCAGCAGACTCAGCAACAGTTTCTTCCCTGAGGCAGTCAGGTTACTCAACACTCTGCTGCCTCCCAACACTCACCTGGGCTAGTCAAACACCTAACCCAGTATGACTAACTACCACTGCACACCTGCACTTTACAAAGCTGCATCAGACACTTTTTTTTATTATGAAACCTGTTTCTGCTACCAATATTGCTGCTTTCCTACAAAACAGTTCACAGTTTACAGCCCATGTGTTTTTATTGTCCTGTGTATTTATTGTCCTGTCTCACACTGTCAGACAAACAGGCTAAAGTTATTGTCTGTTAGCTGCCCTGAGTTTTCACTCAGGTTCGAACATATTGAGACTGTATCTGTTCCCCATGCTAAACAAAAATACAGAAACACTCAGAAAGTTGTTTTAGTAACCTAATTAGCATAAAATTAGATCATACTGTCTGCACAGCCAGCATCGTTGATCTGATGCTAGGACTGTTACATATTAGACATCTTAAGTGCTATTATAAAGCACTTTATTGATCAGGCATTTAATGTACTGTGTTTAACAGTTTAACATGGATTAGACCTAATAAGTATGTACCATTAAATGAAGCTAGCCTCCCCACATACAGCTATATAGAGCACCCTCGTCAAACTGGCAGAGAAGGAGGAATCACAGTTGTTTATAACAATATTCTTGATGACATA
This sequence comes from Pangasius djambal, assembly GCA_022985145.1. NCBI lineage: Eukaryota > Metazoa > Chordata > Actinopteri > Siluriformes > Pangasiidae > Pangasius > Pangasius djambal. The sequence goes on along the minus strand of CM040985.1, from coordinate 24,628,808 downwards.
AAAGAATCTGGATATGTATTTAACTCATCTGAAGATCTTTCTACTAACATAACATGTTTACCCACAGAAAATTAATTAATTCCCATTACTTAGTTTTTACAGACCCACCCAGGGACATATTCTGAATTTGCACATGAATTTGCATATTTTGTCTCAAAGTTGGTGCTTTCGGTAGACAAAGCAGTAACTGTTGGAGATTTTAAGATTAATTTTGATCATTCGCCAGACCCTCTGAAAACAGCATTTGTGTCCATTCTAGAGTCAGTAATCAGAACCTAACAGGACCCACTCTTTATGGTGGGCACACCCTTGATTTAATACTGATTTTGGATTACACACAGAAAACACAGTCACACTTCCCCTGCCTGAAGCAGATCAGAATAGAATAGAATAGAATAGAATAGAATAGAATAGAATAGAATAGAATAGAATAGAATAGAATATGTAAACACTTTAATAAAACGAAAATTCATCCCTTGCGCTTTTTTGGCCAAGTCAAGTGTGTTCACAGAGGTTTCCATGGGCCAATGCGAATAAATCTAGATTTAAATATGACCTGACGTTTTATTCTTATCCAAAATGAGATGGGATATTCACACACCATTTTTTTTATTTTGTGAGTTTGCAATATATTCAAATACTTAACTTCCAATATTAAAGATACCAGTACTGTAATCACTGTGTTTAAAAAATCATAACTTATTATTATATATTATTCTCCGCCTTCCTCTCTTATTCTTATAAAGGTTCCATTCTTTGAGGAGGTCTTTGCTGTCCCTTAGTGTGAAGATTACTGGCAACATTTTAAATTATAGTAGCCTATATGTTGTACACAGTTGCATACTTATTTTTATTAATTGGAAAATATACTTCGACCTTTTAGCTTCTTTTCTTTGGGGAATATATACACATATACATACATACACACACACTATCTATATGTGGTGGTGGGCCACCGGGACCAAAAAATGCCAGGGCAGATTTTTTGTCCCAGCCCAGCCCTGTTTTCACCCATGATGTGTATGCGTTGACCACGGACAGTGCTGGAATTTTCTGGCTGTAGGAGGAAAGGTCTAGATGAATAAATGTGCAGCAGGGTGGTATTGCTGCTGCAGCTACCACTACTGCTGTGACCTGTGGTGATGTCTGTTGCTACTTTGACCTTTGGTTGTGATTGCTACTGCTCTGACCTGAACATTTTTTTTTCTTCTTGCAATTTAAAAACATCTAAGGTATTTCTGTTCTTTCTCATCACTCTGTGCAAGTATCTGCACCAAACCTAATTGTTTCTTATATTGTATTTGTTTTTTGTTTTTTTATTGAAAATTGCTCATTAAAAATGCTATTTGATATTAAACCCTGTCAGTCATGTGTTGTCTGTATAATAACACACCAAATGGTTAGAATGGCAGCAGACAGTTGTGTAAACAGGTCTCAAGATGATGTGAGCCAAATTAGGTGAAGATTGGACAAATGGAAGCATTGATGGCATGTTGTTGTAACTTTTGACCAATAAGTGGCACCGTCATGAAACTTTTTGCATAGCCTCAGGGCATGGTCCTGAAGATGCCTACCAAGATTTGTGTCAGTGTGCAAAGTCGTTGCTGAGATACACCCTGTTTGCCGGCTTCACTGTAAGATTCGTTGGCCCATTACAGACAAACCGTTTGAAGCATTCAAAATTCTTTGGATAAATTTTATGAGGCTTACTCTGAAGATGATGTGTGCCAATTTGGTAATGATTGGACAAAATCTGTAGGAGGACTAGCAAAACAGTTTTTGACAATATTCAAGATGGTATAAAATCTAATTAGGCGGAGATTGACATCATAAGTTGCGTTGAACTCGTCCCAACCCAGGGAATCCAGGGATGTCTGGCTTTTAAATTGGACACACAAAAGTTCAAAAGTTCTGTCCATAAATGTACTTCCAAATTAGGCCCAAATTTGACCTGATGAGTGTTGGCCCAAATTTGGTCAGAATGTTCGTTAGACCCTCCTCAATCAGTGTAACAAATTTCACAACTTTTTACCAGGCAGTTTTATATGCCACCCAGAAAAAGAAGAAGAAGAAGAGGTAGAATAACAATAGGGTGCCTATGCACCTTTGGTGCTTGGCCCCCTAATAAGAAAAGGTAGAATAACAATAGTTATTAACTTTTATTATTAATTATTATCTAATTATTAACTTTTCTGTTGGACTTTTTCGAATACTAATATACATACTATGGTTTGATACATTATGGGGAACATATTAATAGATGTCATACCTGGAAGGGCTCATAGAAGAAGGCCTCCATTCCTTCTGAGAGGCCTCTTATCAGTCCAAAAGGATTTCCCAACACATCCAATCCCAACACCAGCACATACATCTGCTTCAGGAACTGCAAAGTAAAAGAAAGTAAGAGAAACATGAATGACAAAGTATGTGCATGGAAGTTTGAAGTTAGAAGTTTTAGGATCAGAATGTGAGTGTAAAAGAGTTCCTGACCTGTTCTGTGTAATGCTTAATCACAGCCCACATCAGATTCTCCCTCCGGTAGAACTGGTACTTCATTTCAAAAAAAGCAAGCCTAGAAAATAATTAATATCAACCATCTGTCTGTTTCTATTACAATTAATAATGCTTAATAAATTCTTAAATGATTTATGACACTTACTTAAAGATGAGGTCATCCACATCCGTAAGTGTTGCTCCAATGCTTTTAAGAAGCAGGTTGACTGACTGGAGGGCCAGCATTTTACCCTCCTCAGACTGATCTCCACTGGAGCCCATAGACAGACTCAAATGCAACTACACACACACGCATACACACATACATTACATAAATATATATACAGTTAGGTCCAGAAGTATTTGGACAATGACAGTTTTTGTGATTTTGCCTTTATACACCACCACAATTAATTTGAAATAAAACAATCAAGATGTGATCGAAGAGGTTCCACAAAAAAATAAATGGCATTTACCATTTAGGAATTACAGCCATTTTCAACAAAGTACTTCCATTTTCAGGGGCTCAAAGGTATTTGGACAAAGTGACATAATTATAAATATAACCATAATTTTAATACTTGGATGAAAATCCTTTGCAGTCAATGACTGCCTGAAGTCTGGAGCCCATGTTCTCAAAACTCAAATTCTGAGGTTCCTCCCTGGAGATGCTTTGCCAGACCTTCACTGCCGCCACCTTCAGTTGCTGCTTGTTTGTGGGTCTTTCTGCCTTCAGTCTTGTCTTCAGTAAGTGAAAAGCAGCTCTATTGGGTTGAGATCAGGCGACTGACTTGGCCATTGAAGAATATTCCATTTCTTTGCCTTCAAAAAGTCTTGAGTTGCTTTTGCAGTATGTTTAGGGTCATTATCTACCTGCGCTTCCTATCAGTTTTGTAGCATTTGGCTGAATGTGAGCAGAGAGTAGAGCCCTATACAAATGTTCGATGTTGTTGAGCTCGCCAGTGCTTTCTTTCTTTTTAAGAATGTACCCAACTGTTGATTTGGCCACACCTAAGGTTTTTGCTCTCTCTTATAGATTTATGTTGTTTTTTCAGCCTAATGATGGCCTCCTTCACTTGCATTGAGATCTCCTTGGACTTCATATTGGTAGCTCCAGTCGAACAGCTGCCAAATGCCAAGTCAATACCTGATATCAACTCCAGACCTTTTATCTGCTTCATTTGTCTTGAAGTAACGAGGGAATGGACCGCACCTGGTCAATTAACTTCTTGTCAGTCAATTGTCCAAATACCTTTGAGCCCCTGAAAATGGAAGTACTTTGCTTAAAATGGCTGTAATTCCTAAATGGTAAATGCCATATTTTTGTGGAACCTCTTAA